>JACEFZ010013148.1:0-27500 GCA_014155875.1 Cepaea nemoralis
ACCTGAAACACACCGATCCCAGTCCCAGCAGTAAAAGTACCTGTAGCTTTGTACGCCAAATCAAATTGTATTTACCAATTTACATGCAGATTGCGAGGCCATCTACATAGGCAGAACTGAGCGACAGTTACATTGCAGGGTTTCGGAACATATTCCGAATTGGTTGGACAAAATACTACACACAGAAGATGGTAGCCTAGGCAGGCCGACACACCGGAAAAATCTGGCTTCTTCGGTCGGGAGACATGTGCTCGAGACTGCTCACGTGGTTGAAAGAGACAGTGCCTTCCGTGTGTTGTTCAACACACAAAGTAGTCGATTGTTAAAGTTTGCCTGAAGCTATACTAATCAACCTCGTAAGCCGTCCTTGTGTAAGCAGAAAGACATGTTAGTCAGTTTAAAATTATCGTGGTAGACAATTGACATTACTGTGCGAACATGTGTATATTTCAGTTTGAAGGATTTATCTAATTAATTCACGTAAGTTGTGTGATTTCTGCAGTATGTACCTGACGAGATGCAGCGAAATATGCCAGGCAATAAATCGTTCAATCTATTGTTTGTGTCTTCGTTATTCAAATGAAAAATAGCTTGGAGGAGATGTTTCTGAGATTAATGTTGCGAATACCTTTGATGCCAGAACAACTAACAAAGATGGCATGGAAGAAACGACTAAAAATAGAGCATTATACAGAGCAACAACAAAACAGTCATATAATGAGAAGAGAGGTGCTGGAGAAAGCCATGACGACTGGAAAATTTAGTGGAAGACGAGGCAGAGATAGAACAAGATAAATTATGTTGGATAGTCTCAGACAGTCTCATTAAGGAATATCGTCAAAAGAATTGACCCAGAACACAAAGAAGCAAGATCTGTAGAGATGCTTGAACGCCAGCCTCATTTGGCAAGGCGCACGGTGAGGATGATGATGATATATATATATATATATATATATATATATATATATATATATATATATATATATATATATATATATATATACACACTGACTGGCACCTTGCCGTCTTAACAGACGATAGTTTGTAAAATGGAGTTATACCTCTCCATAACAAGAAGCCTGAGCTGAGTTTAGAGACCATGTGTTGCCCACGCAGCACGATCCCTCTCTTGGTTTTCCTAGGTTACTCCAGAGAAAAAGTAACACCAATACGTATGGAACAAGACAAGCTGCAGAAGCTGCCGGAACAGCATAGCAATGCTATAATTGTCCGTCTATCGAAGCTTCCATCCTAGACCAATTTCCGATCAAGGCTAAGGGCCTGGTCTGCCCTGCCATGACATTTAGTAGTAAGGTTGCATTTCCTCGCACTAGGGTAAGGCTTGTACCCCCCCCCCACCCCCTTTCCATTGCACTCCTCCGCCCGAAGCTGTTGGCACAATGTGGGGTGTCGGGTTTGATGAGCGCCGCCCAACTTTAGGCACAAACAGAAAGCGGGTAGTACCGTCTACTGTCATACGATAGCTCAGTCACATCTATTGCCTCATATCATATCATATCATATCATATATATATATATATATATATATATATATATATATATATATATATATATATATATATACGTGTTGCATGTCGTTTGCAGGAAGGTGCAGTCAACCCCAGATTGTTTTTCTAGATAATGTTACGTTAAGTGGTTTGCCATTGCTTTCTAAACGTACATACATACAAACAGAGATAAATTCACTGACCATCATTAGCACCATCACGATAGACGACAGGCTGGCCCTTATACTGCATATAGTAGGCAATGTGGCCCATCTCGTGATGGACCGTCATCAGGTCCTGTTGTGTGATGTCCGTACACATCTTGATTCTAGAACACATTGTGAGAATACAATGTCAGATACTGATCAGCATTCGAAGATGTAGAGTAAAGATGTAGATATACATCATAATTGGCAATATCCAATGTGGAAAGGTTGAGTTGAGTCAAGAACTGACATCACAGCACTCAGGACATTTTATACTTCTCATCCGTCTTCATCGCCAACAACTAGCGAAGAGTTCCAATAATAATTGTACTGTTGCAATTTGATAATGTGTCCGTCCTGCCTTCGCTAGGAGAACTGACTGTCGGACAGATCCTCTGGTCACTTCCTGCCCACCATTCTTTCCAGGCGATGATGATGCATTTGTTCTTCTACACTATACACAAGATCTAAAATGGCCCTGACACAGCTGCTGCCTTATCGTGCACAAGTGCCCCCCCCCCCACCCCCACCCCACCCTGAGGTACTGATCTAGCCAATTTTTCTGCTTGCCTTTTCCCCTACACTCAAGCCCGCCCTGGGATTAAGATCCAATGGATGCTCTCTAGCATTACGTTTTTAATTGAAGCATGCCACTCTGCACGAAACAGGTCTGTCTTCACAATTCCCAGCATACTTTGCGAGTCTGTTCCAATTAAAAGCTGTAAGAGCAATGTGATTGGAAGCTGCCTTCCCCACATGATGATACAGATACAGCTGGTTAAATTATGGTGATGAAGTATGGAGCAGCTTGACAAAACACAATTACAGAAAACAAAGGACGTTACAGCCACAAGCCTTTATGAACAAACAAACACAAGACAACATATAAACTACAGAGAAGTCACTCTGGTGACTACATTAAGACATAATAACAAAATGCTCAGAATGGAAAAGAAACAAACAAAAACAAAACAACAACAACAACAACAACAACAAACGTAAGTCCTAGATTGGGAGCCCCTCAGAGTCCTATATTGGGGTTTCACATTCTGGGACGCTGGGATAAGTAGAACTAAGTTTTTTGTTTTCCATTTTTCTTTCTTTAACAATAAATTAGATCATTCTTCAATCTCTCTCACTGTTATTATGCTTTAATATTATCACTTTTGTGTCATCTCCTTGCTTACATGTTGTTGTGTTAACTTGTGCTTGTTTGCTGATGAAGGCGTCTCACCGCAAAGGTCTTTATTTTATGTAATTTTATTTTGTAAATCTGCGCTATACCAACAGAGCGTTCCCGATGGTTCAAGTATACATCGGGCTCAGAGTCAACAAGAGAGCATCTAGCTGTATGATCACATTAGAACAGATCAGTTGTCGGTTTCGCATCCAGATATCCAGGCTTGTCCATGGGGATGGGATTCCCATGGGAAACGTCCCATGGAATGGGATGGGACGGGACAGCAAACATTTGTATTTCCCATGGGACACATGGGACAGTAGCCATGACATAGCAACATTTTTAAAAACCTTTTTAAAGTCTTTTATCCTTCCTTTTTCTTTATGTACTTGTATACATTCTTTATCTCGTGGTGGGACATCGGATAAATTAATAAATGCGCGCATGCGATCATATTACCAACGTTTCAAGCCAGGCTTTGTGCTATGGAGAGGCAATAACTCCATCCCTGGTCTTAACTGGTCTCGGAATCAAAGCGAGAGGCAACTGTTACGGGTTATAAGTCCCTGTCAGTTGGCGTAGACATGGGGCGCCACGCGTTGCCTCTGACGGTGGGAGACACCTATAGGTGTCACTGATCAGCTACCGCCCGCCTCAAGCTGGGCAGCCCCCAGCCAATTGGGTGCTGATCCGCCACAGCCTGCCTGCTTCAATGGGTGCTTGGGGCTAGGACAAAATCTGAATCGCAGGCTGTAAACCAATGCACCAGGTACAAACAAAAATAAAAATAGAAACCTCAAGCTACGGCTTGCAACCTGGAACGTGAGAACCATGTGTCCAGGATTTTCCACTGACTTGACCAATATTGACGATGTGAGAAAAACGGCTGTGATTGATGCCGAACTCAATCATCTTAACATTGATATTGCTGGCCTGCAGGAGACTCGCCTCGCCGAGGAAGGGTCACTCAGGGAAAACAACTACACCTTTTTCTGGAAGGGTAGAGGGCAGGCAGAATAAAGGCAACACGGTGTGGGCTTTGCAGTGAAGAATTCGCTACTGGGAATGATTGAAATTCCAGCAGGAGGAAATGAAAGACTATTATCCCTGCGCTTGGCAACCTCTTGTGGGTTTGCCACCATTATTACTGCATATGCACCGACACTCGATTCCTCTGATGATGTGAAGGATTTGTTCTATGAGGAGTTAGACTCCGTGATCAAGGCAGTTCCAAAATCTGACTACATTTATATGCTCGGTGATTTCAATGCTCGTGTGGGCAAGGACTCGAGTTCATGGCCAGTGTCCCTTGGAAAATACAACATCGGTCGCATGAATGAAAATGGGCAAAGGCTGCTGGAGCATTGCACCAGTAATGACCTATGTATTACAAACTCTTTTTTTAAAACAAAAGAGATGCATAAGGTCACATGGAAACATCCAAGATCCGGCCATTGGCACCAGCTGGACTTCATCATCACACGGAGACAACATCTGAACCATATATCATTGACTCGTAGTTACCACAGTGCTGACTGTGATACGGATCATTCTTTGGTTGTTGCAAGGGTTAGACTGAGACCAAAGAGAATCTACACAGCTAAACACAAATCTAGCCCCAGGATTAATATTATTAACACTCATGATCCTGAAAAGTGCTTTCAGTTTCAACAGCAACTTGAAGACGCTTTCACTGATGCACCAGAACATTGTACAGTAAATGAAAAGTGGGGTCAAATCAAGGAAACTCTTTATAAAACTGCCGTAGGGGTTTACGGCACTGTGGATCATAAGAGGCAGGACTGGTTTGCGGCCAACAGCGAGACTCTGCAGCCCTTGATTGATAAGAAGAAGAAAGCTCTCTTAAGAAACAAGGAAAGACCAACGCGTAACACTCTGAGTGAGCAAAGGCAAGCTAGGAAGGATGTGCAAAAGGCTGCCAGGCAGTGTGCAAATGATTATTGGATCAAGTTATGTGAGTCCATTCAAATCGCAAGAGATAAGGGAGACATAAGAAGCATGTATGAAGGAATAAAGAAAGCCTGTGGTCCAGTGATCAAAAGAAGTGCACCATTGAAAACCTTGACTGGAGAAGTCATCACTGATAAGAAACAGCAGATGGACAGATGGGTAGAGCACTATTTGGAGCTTTACTCAAGTGAGACCAAACTAGCGGATGATGCCCTCAACGCCATAGAGGCTCTACCAACTCTTGACCACCTGGACACACTTCCCACCACAACAGAAGTTAAGTGTGCTATAAATGAACTTGCATCTGCAAAGGCTCCAGGTAAGGATGGGATTCCAATAGAGGTTATCAGGAGTGGGCAAGACACACTCGCTCTAGAGATCCACCAGCTAATAGAGCTATGCTGGCGAGAAGGACAAGTCCCACAGGATTTCAAAGATTCAAACATCATAACACTGTACAAGAACAAGGGCGATTGGAGCGACTGCAACAACTATAGGGGTATCTCACTTCTGTGTATTGTTGGAAAAGTATTTGCCAGAATTGTTCTGCGCAGACTTCAAGTCCTAGGAGATGAAGTCTACCCCGAATCACAGTGTGGCTTTCGACAGAACCGGTCTACCACTGATATGATATTCTCATTGCGACAAATGCAAGAAAAATGCCGTGAACAGAATCAACCACTGTTTATTGCCTTCATCGACCTCACAAAGGCATTTGATTTGGTCAGTCGTGAGGGTCTGTTCAAGGCACTAAAGAAGATTGGCTGCCCACCAACTCTTCTGTCCATTGTGGAATCGTTCCACACAGGCATGAAGGGTATAATCAAGTTTGATGGTGCAACTTCTGAAGAATTTGAAATCAAGAGTGGAGTTAAGCAAGGTTGTGTACTAGCTCCCACCCTCTTTGGAATATACTTTTCACTTCTACTGAAATATGCATTTCGTGATCAGGATGGTGGTATATACATTCACTCACGCTCAGATGGCGGCCTCTACAATGCTCAGAGATTGAAGGCTAAGACCACAATTAGGAGGGTACTGATCAGAGAGTTGCTTTTTGCAGATGATGCTGCAGTTACGACCCACTCTGAGGAAGAATTGCAATGTCTACTATCTGCATTCTCCAATGCTTGTTCTGAATTTGGTTTAACAATTAGCAAAAGAAGACACAGATTATGTCACAAGGTGCACATGGGGTACCATCAATCTTTATTGACGACGCCGAACTAGAGATAGTAGACCATTTTACATATCTAGGATCAGTGGTAAATAGCACATTATCCCTAGATCAGGAAATCAACATCCGGATTGGTAAGGCAGCAACAACAATGAACAGGTTAAGAAAAAGAGTCTGGGAGAACAGGAAGCTTACTGCCAAAACAAAAGTCCTTGTATATCAAGCCTGTGTCCTTAGTACTCTTCTCTATGGCAGTGAAACCTGGACAACTTACTCACACCAAGAGAACAATTTAAACAGCTTTCATATGCGGTGTCTGCGAAGAATTCTTGGTATTAAGTGGCAAGACAAAATCACAAATACTGAAGTATTGGAAAGATCAGGTTGTGTGACAGTTTATTCCATGCTCAGTCTTCGTAGACTTAGATGGATAGGACATCTTAGGAGGATGGATGATGGTAGAATACCAAAGGATATCTTTTTTGGTGAATTACAGATGGGTAAGAGATCTCAGGGTCGGCCTCTACTACGATACAAAGATGTGTGTAAGCAGGACATGATTGATACAGGCATTGATAATGCACATTGGGAGCAAGTCGCCGCTGAACGTGTTGCATGGAGGGCAAATATCAGAAATGGAATAAAGTCAAAGGAGAAAATTATTGCAGAAAAGTCACACACCAAGCGTTTGAGACGTAAGATGGTGCATGATGGTGGAAATGACCACGTGTTCACATGCACCCACTGTGAACGGACATTTACAGCACAAATTGGCCTTATCAGTCACACTTGCTACCGCCATAGTTAAAAGTTATTATGCCTTTTTAAAGCACAAACTATCGTCTGTCAAGACGGCAAGGTGCCAATGAATGAATGAAGCCCATTAAAAAAATTACTCACATTACTTTATTGAAGATAATGAAAAATTCTTACACCACATTCCGAATATTGTTCAGATTAAAGGAATGCTGTACATACATGAGAAATTCGAAACTTTTTTTTTGACAAAGCAGAAATTGATGGTGCTACATCTCATTTAATTTTGCTGTTATATTTCCTCCTAGATTATCAGTTGTACAAAGTTATTGTTGATATTGACGAAGAAACCTCCAGCAGCATGGTGAAGAAATATTGTCAGAACTTTCAGAAAATTATTGTGTGAAAAGCATTTTCACACTATACCAGCACTTGATTCTCTCAGTAATTGATTATGGATTAAGTCTGCTCACTGTCTCAGAGAGTCAGCTGGTGAAGTTAGAGCGCATACAGAACGAAGCTATGCGGGTCATTCTGGGATGCACTAGAGACACCCCAGTAGTGTGTATGCGTTACATCCTTGGTCTGCCGACTGTTGCTGGTAGGCTCAAGGTGATGCAGGCGAAGGCATACCTCAGAGTAGCTGCAGACACAGACCACCCACTGCATGAGGCGCTGGACGCAGTTAAGGGTCAGCGACTGATAAGAGGGAAATCATGGATGGCTCAGGCGAAGGATACGATCAGACAGGTGTGCCCCCTGGAGAACATTAGGCGTGGAGAGGAGTGGGTCAGAGTGCCAGAGGAGCAGCCAGACTTGCGCAGAGTTATAATAACATTAAGCCGGGAGTGCAGGGAGTGGCCAGCAGGGGCCTCGGAAGTGGAAATCCAGCAACTAATTCAGGACAATGCTCACTTGAGTGATGTGATTATCTACACAGATGGTTCGGTGTCAAGAGGTGAGAGAAGTGGCTGGGGGTTAATAGCCAAAGCTAATGGTCGATGTTTGGGGCAGGAGAGCCCGGCATATGATACCACAACATCCAGCTTAAGAATGGAAGTGGAGGCAGTCACTGCGGCTCTTCGCTGGATGGAGAATACGACACACACACACACATCGTGATTGTAACTGACTCAAAAAGCATGCTGACGAGGGTGAGGACGGGCAGACTTCGTGCGGAGTGGCTTGCTTCGCTTCGGAGGTCACGGGTGACAAGCATCGCCTGGATCTTTTCTCCGGGGCATGCCGGTGTGCTGGGAAATGAACAGGCGGACAGATTGGCTGGCTCTGCAGAACTTGGTGGAGTATTGATACATGACAAGGCAGACGTGGTTGCGGCCTTGTGGGAGCACGTGCACACCTCGGAGGAGCAAATGGATTACCATGGTCTGGCAAGAATGAGACAACGAGGAGTGACGAAGGGATCTGGCCGACGCTCAACGCTCAAAGGAAAGGCGAGACGGACTTATAATCAGATTGCTACTGGTACTATTAGTGGTGGAACTCTTCTCTGGCTGCTGAGGATGGGGACGGAGCACTTATGGGAATGCCCCGAATGATGTGATATCGATTCCTAAATCAATCAATCAATCAATCAGAAAATTATTGGAGAAAAACTGTGGCCATATTGCTGCAGTTCTTTGGCAGTTACTGCAGCATTCCTTACTGGAGTTGACATTAAAGCCAAAATAGAAGACATGGTCAAGTCAGTTGTTACTAAGAAGAACGGGAATGTATACACCAATAAATGGGCCAATGATTGGATCGCTTTTTCTAAGTCTGTTGTTCAAACTGTTATTTCATACATCAAAGATTTAAATCTTCCTTCTGAATCATCTGCTGTATGTGAAGTAGCAGGAATTGTAGAACAAAAGCCGAAAAGTGATTTTGACTTATTTTGTTATCCTCCACCAAACAAACCACTTAAATTAATGACCCCAGAAACAAATGCCTTGAGGATGAAGTCACCAAGTTTCAAAAATTACGGCAACCAACTTCACAACCATTAAATTATTGGAAAAATGAACATAGGTTTCCACTGCTAACAGCAAGTGCGAAAATTGTCTTGGCCATACCAGTGTCCTCAGCGGCAGTTGAGCGCTTATTTAGTGCATCTGGAGTGTTGTTGAGTTAAGTTACGAAAACGGATGTTACCAGCTCTCGTTATAAACTCTGTGTATATCAGATTTGCATGTAAGATGAAAATTGCTGAAATGGTTCAGGGATTACCTGGATTAACTGAATCATTAGAAACAGTCGATCAGCAGGAAATTGATAATGTGCTGAATGAGCAGAGTGACTCAGAAACAGAATGAGAGTGTCAGAATGACATTGAATTGTCATATTTAGATTAAACTTTGTTTTAATAAAATACTCTTGAATATTAAAATTAATAAATTCTATTGTTTTACATGTCTCTTTGTACATGTCCTATTTAGTAGACACTAACTCTAAACTTTCATAAATTTCATAATTTTATTTGAACTGTATTCCATATTAGTATTATCATGGGAATCCCATTGGAATCCCATGAGATGGAACAAGCAACATTACTGTGGGATGGAATGGGAATGGGATTGAAATTGTGTCCCATGGACAAGCCTGCAGATATCCTTATTGTGGAGCTCCAACAGTCATTATTGTTAATGGGGTCGTCATCATCATAACGTAGATAATAAAACAATAGTGTAAAATTTTCGTTTTCGGTTGATCCTTATTTAAGTTTTAAAATTATTTAACCATTCAAAGCCAGATTAGCAGCCATATTGACCACTCCTTCAACTTTTGTGGCATCAGAAGACGAAATGCATTGTACTCTATGTTTCGTCAAGTCTGTGGCAACCATTGTTTGCATGTTCAACTCTTAATTACCAGTTTAACATGCTAGGATTATATAGGACAATATATGCCATTTTATATATACCACGCAAGAAAAAACTATTCCAAAAGTAAAGAAAGTGGGCCGTAAGACATGGATGACTGAAGAAATTTTACAACTAATGGAAACAAGAAGACAGAACAAAAATAATCCTGCCAAATATGAAGAAATTCACAGAAAAGTGAGAACCTTATGTAAGGAGGCAAAAGAAACATGGCTTGAGAAAAATTGCAGAGAAATTGAAAAACAACACAACAGTAACAATGCGAAACTAATGCACAAAAGAATTCAGGAGCTTACTAATCAAAGAACACGTACATCAGCAGGCTGCCTAAAGACAAAAGATGGAAGAGTCATAATAGAAAAAGATCAGATCTTACATGAATGGTCAGATTACGTGAAAAACCTTTATGACGATAACAGAGACGAACAGTATGATGTCCAAAATAATAATGAAGGACCAGCAATTTTAAAGATGGAGGTTCAGAATGCTCTTAACCATATGAAATCTGGCAAGACCCCCGGTTCAGACAGTGTCACAACAGAAATGATTAATGCTTTAGAAGAATATGGAGTAGATAGAGTTACCAGTCTGCTTAATACAATATATGATACTGGAAATATACCTCAGGAGTTATGTAATTCTGTATTTATTGCAATCCCAAAGAAATCAGGAGCCTTGGAATGTGATCAACATCGAACAATTAGTATAATGAGTCACATCACGAAGATTTTGCTAAGAATTATCATGCAAAGAGTTAGGAGGAAAATACAACCTGAAATAGGAGAAGAACAATGTGGGTTTGTGGAAGGCAAGGGTACAGTAAATGCTGTGTATATACTGAGAAACATAATCGAACGTTCTATAGAAGTAAACAAAGATCTACACCTTTGCTTTATTGACTACACAAAGGCTGTTGATAAAGTGAGACATGTCAACATGATAAGGATGCTTGAAGATCTACAAATTGATGGAAAAGATCTTAGACTTGTAAAAAACATATATTGGAAACAACAAGCTGCCATAAGAGTTGATAATGAAGTAAGCCAATATCAGCCTATTAAAAGGGGTGTGAGACAGGGATGTGTAATGTCTCCAGATCTGTTTTCCCTGTACAGTGAAAGTATTTTCAGAAATATTGAAGATATGGAAGGAATCAACATCGGGGGACGATGCATCAATAACATTAGATATGCAGATGATACAGTCTTGATTGCAGACAATGAACAGGACCTGCAAAATTTAGTAGATGCGATTGTTACACACAGTGAACAACTAGGGTTAGAATTAAATTGTAAAAAGACACAGATTATGGTCGTCACTAGGAAGGACGAAATACCACAATGTAATATACAAGTAAATGGGAATATTCTTCAACAAGTGAGCAGGTACAATTATCTCGGAACAGTAATAACATCTGATGGGAAATGCCTTGAAGAGATTAGAACAAGAATCTCCATGGCAAAAGTAGCCTTTAGCAAGATGAAAAACATATTGACCAATAAAAAGATGTCAATTGAAACGAGAAAAAGAGTGTTGAGATACTACATTGAACCTGTACTTTTATATGGATGTGAAGCGTGGACAATGAGCAGTCAGGCTGAAAAACATCTGATGGCTGTAGAGATGTGGTTTCTGAGGAAAATGCAAAGAATACCATGGACAGCCAGAAATACCAATGAACAAGTCCTTCAAGAAACAAATGAAGATCGTAAATTGATTAGAGAAATTAGACGTAGACAGACAAAAGTTTTTGGGCATGTTATGAGAATTGGAAATATTGACTCACTTAAAGGAAAAAGCCCAACAGATGGGGCTGGTTATCAACCAAGATAAGACAGAATATATGGTAATTTCAAGAGACGGAATGGCTAAAAACTCTGGCCACATACAAATAGATAATATGACCATTAAAAGAACGGAAACATACAAATACCTGGGTACAATCTTCAACGGCTCCAACATCATAAGGGAAGAAATACAAACTAGAATCAACTCTGGAAATAAGATATACTATGAACTACAACATCTACTAAAATCAAAGGCGCTATCTCGTAACACCAAAATCACAATATACAAAACACTGATCAGACCAGTTGTGCTGTATGGCTCTGAAACCTGGAGTACAACGAAAGGAGACGAAGCCTTGTTACAAACCTTTCAGAACAAAATTTTAAGACGCATCTTTGGACCCATTAGGGATACACAAAGTGGAGAGTGGAAAAGAAGAAGTAACAAAGACATTTATGATCTGTTTAAGTCCCCGCTAATCACTGGTATCATGAAGGCTAATAGACTACAATGGCTGGGGCATATAGAAAGAATGGAAGATAATAGGGAAACAAAACTCGCTTACACTCAGGAAATAAATGACCGTAGACCCCGAGGTAGACCAAGAAGACGGTGGAGAGATAATACATGTACAGACCTACAAGCACTTGGAATCAACGACTGGCAAGAGAAGGTCCACCAGAGAGACGAATGGAGACGGATTGTATTTGCAGCAAAGAACCTCAATGGCTCGGAAAGCTGAAGAAGAAGAAGAATGTTATGAGAAGAAATGGATTGGAGAATTTGGTGACAACTGGTAAGATCGAGGAAAACAGACCAAGGGGAAGACCTAGAAGCAAGTACCTGGATGGCTTGGCCTTATGGCATGGTCGAGACAGAAACACGGAGCTGATCCACGACTCTGGTGGTCGAGTGAGATGGCAGAACATGACCGCCCACGCTTACCGGCATGGCATATGATGGATGGATATACCATTTTGTAACATGTTCTGACTACTAATTATACTATGGTTAGATCTCAGCGGAAGGTTCGGAATACTGTCCAAAAACTATTGGTTTTTAGTGACTTCATGCGCCACTCTAATGTCTAGGTCGAATAAATAGCCTTCTCGGATAAGTTACAGGCCAAAAATAGGAGATCAGGTGTGAAAAGTGTGCACGCTAAACACCCCACTTAATCGTAATACTCCTGCCCTGGCAACATTACTAGGATAGAAAAATTTCCAAAGGGTAGATAGCGTCCGTTACTTTGGAAGGAATCTGCTGGAGGAAGCAAACTGAACACGAATGCATGCCGAAGTTGGACATACTGTGATGTCATTGCATAACTAGATGAACACAATCTTCTGACAAGAAGAGCGAAGAAAGAGAAGAAGTATATAAAAAAGTCGCTTAAAAGTCGACAGGGTGGACTTCCTTGCACCGGGTTTTATCACATATGGCTAGGTCTCTTTCCGCAGCGCGGAAAAGCGTCGCACAAAGCACGGACTCCGTAGCTCTAGCGACGACCCACAGGAGTCTCCGAAAAATTTCACTCGTGAATCGAATCGGAAACGAATCCACAACTTTCGGCACCCTAGTTAAAAGCTTGACCACTTCGCCACAGGGACTCCAAGAAGAGAAGAAGTAGTATATACCCAAGGTGACAATTTGTGATGCGCATAGACAGATTTAAATTATTCATTTTTCAAATCCGAAATACAGTTTTATTATGTGTTTGAACTCACTATCCTTCAGCGGCATTCCTTCACAGCAATTTTCCTCCATTACGATGTTTCGAAATTTATCTCTGCCATTAGTCAGATATTCTATTTCTGTTCGGTCCATGTGTAAATTGTCTATAACTCATTAAATCCAATCACGTTGTTTGTACATTATCTTAGAATCCACAGGATAATAATTTATTGCAGAAATAAAAATAATAAACTTAAACTGTTGACTCTAATGGAAAATAACCCCATCTTCCCCAGTATACTTAACATCCACTACACTAAAGGTTCAGTTCCTGGGGTTACAGAAAAATGTGCATGCTCTATGCAGAGCACGTTGTGATCAACATCAAGTTTATCTTCTAAGCAATTTAAAGTTCAGTACTTTACCATTGTTTTCTGAACGAGAAGTCAACCTTTAACTCCATCTGGCCAATTAAATTTAAATTTCACATTTTCGTACTCTGTGGAATAATAAGGACATATTTGTAGACCAGTCGATAGTGGATTTGTGATGTGGTCATTGTCACATCGGTCGCCTTGAACATGCCGGGACATTTTCTGATACCCATTTGTATAGGATTAGCCCTATTCCATAGAGAGGAGCTGTTCCACGTTGGCTAGCAAGCTTGGGCGTCGACCTGGCGGTCATGTGCTCGAATCCCCATCGAGGACGATTTAAAATAAAACTGACCTGGCCTCCTTGGGTCAACAGAAGTTCCTTTAGCTTACTTATTTTTAGGTCGATCCCAAAGTCATGTGGTCTGTAGCAACATTCGAATCTGGAGGAAAATTTGAATCCAGGACCACAAGTCCTGAAGGTGATTGCCCTGCCATAGCTATATCATCACGCACTTGAAATAAATTAATTCCCAATAATGCGCAAGAAGCGGTTGAACTCGCCTGTTACCGAGAACACGATCCTGGTTAATCAGACGGACATTCAAACAGTAGATTGTAAGTAACGTAGCGGACTGGTTTAGAAGCTTGGGGGACTACTGGGCATATGGTGCTGGTCCCATGTTTCTATACATCAATCAGCAATCGATGAGTGATGTGATCTATATGAAACCGACCGCCTTTATTTCACAGACTATGTCCTGGGTACCCATTCATTTTAGGTTGCGTCAAACCTGGAGCCTATGCAATTTTGTTTCTAAATATCCACCTCGATCACAATTATCAATGCGACTGCAGGTAAGGGCGTTAGCCACTGTGCTACAGTGGCTTCTACATCATTCCTTCTGGCATATTCCGCTTCATTGTACATTTAAGAACGTCTTGGTCTATGTGTCATATCAACGAATCTTTCTTTCTTTCTACTCCAATAGAAAAATTCTCAATAGCTTCTTTTATCACTACAGATTTTTAGTCATCTGTAAAGAAGATTGTCTGACATTGCTTCCCCACTTGGCTGTGATCATACTGGTCGGTGACCCTAACCGGTGTCTTTATAAAGAGATCATCTGCCTACCGTTGTGAACTTGAGAACACGACCAACAGGTATTTGCCGGCTACTCTTACGTTCATTCCATTACTAGTTCACGTGGCTTCACATTACCCTTGGGGAGGAGCTAAATTCCGTGTCCGGAAGACTTGCAGCGAGAATAAATTGCCTTTATTCTCCCTTACCCAAAAATTAATCGTACATCACCTACTATTGACAAATGTTCCTTGCCTTACAGAGTAATTTGAACACATCGTACGACGTATGAAGAGAGCTGTTATTCCTTGGACGGTGCCATTTGGCAACAAACAGTAACAGCTTTCTAATCTCATACTTACAACCACCACATAGAAAGACCACATCTCTAACCTGAAGTCCTTCTGGTCATAGAAATCCCAAGCAGAAGCATGGCATACGACTTCCCGCCCATCGGTTGGCTTCTCCAGCATGGACAAGTTCCAGAATGTTGGCACCATCTCATCGAACCCCAGCGACACAAAGAAGTTCTCAGCCGTACGGAAAATTTTATTCACGGTGTAATTCTGATGATAAATTGTTTTCAACATATTATCCACGGGTTAATCCTGATGATAAATTGTTATTAACATGTTATTCACGGGGTAATTATGATGACAAACTGTTATTAACATGTTATCATGGGAGTAATACTGATGATAAACTGGTATTAACATGTTACCCACAGGATAATTATGATGATAATTTGTTATTAACATGTTAACCACTGGGTAATTCTAATGACATATTGTTATTAAACATGTTATTTGGAGGTCAGCATGTCTGAATGGATAAGACCGCGTGCTTTTAATCTTTCTGTTTGCTGACGCCGAAGTAACGGGTTCACCCCGCAAGACTAAAATGTTAACTTTTTGTCCTTGACTTGGGAATGTAAATTACAAACACCACAGAAGTCGGAGTGGGATCGCCTGGGCGAGGGACACTGGTAATAGGGAAAGCCAATCCATAAGCAAAAAAAAAATCAGTTTAGCACACTAGAAGTAGTAGCACGTGTGTGACCAACGCTTCAGTTCAACAGCAAGCACACAAAAAAAAAACAACAACACCAAAACGTTATTCAATTTGTAATTATGATAATATAAAGCAATAAATATGTTATCCACTATGTAATTCTGATGACCTATTGTTATTAACAAATTATCCAATATGTAATTATAATGAGATTCATATTACCATGGTATCTACTCACTAATTCAGATAACACATAATTATCTGCGATGTATTTCTTGAGAAACATTGTTATTAACATGTAACCGCCCTCTGTGGAGATCATGCACCATAAAAGGTAAATACAAAACTTGGAACGGAAATATTTTCAACACCTGCGCAGTCATTAAAAATACACCCTATATTAGTGGCTGGCTGTTATATTGGCATATGTATGTGCGTACTGTTCGTTTCTCGGAACTGCTGCATATATCACTTTTCACATGGGACAGTGAGGAGCATTTTATGTGATATTCACTGGCAGAGAAACGGAGCATTAATGGTTGATACTTTGCCGTGAAGTTAAAACCACGACTAGCCACTAAACTTATTTTAAATTAACAATAAAATTTTGAATTCGTGAGCAGACTTCAAACAATAATCATTGTGAACACTCATTAGTAAATGTTAAAAACCATTCTCACAGGTTACCTGGCTGACCATATCCGGGGTCACGTCTAAGGCTGTTTTGTTTCGGTAAGGCTTCAACAGGTCAATGAGGTTATCCCACTGCTGTGCCCACATGTCACCTGGACAATGAGAGATACCAGGAATATAAACTACAAATCTTAAACGGGGGCATGAGTGTAAATCGTGTTCCCATTTTACTCAAGGATGTTTAACAGGAGGTACAAGTAAGTTGCTACTTTCTGAATTTGATACCATTAATAGGATTATAAAATTGCTTGAGCAATACCCAGTTTACAGTGGTGTATATATTACTTGTATATTCTATTTAATGGAGTCGGTGTGGATGGGGATATTTTTCTATACCGCGCTTGAACTTCCTGTGCGCTGACAAAGGTTTAGTATGTTCCAGACACTGATCAGATGGAATTCAACGTTGACTTCTCTGTCAGAGAGAAGTGGTAAACTATTGCACGTAAAATTGCCTAGAACATCTATCTGGGTTTAATGGCAACTTCCTGCAATGGACATGGGATATGCCGTTGTTGTTATTGTTGTTGTTGTTGTTGTTTTTTTTTTTTTTGTGGTATTATATCAATACTATCACATTCATCCCACCTGGGATTACATTGGGATATTTAGAAGCTATTGTTACTTCTTTAATAATGTATATTTATGTTTTTCTGACTTAATTTTTGCTATTTCACATTGTTTATATTACATGAACATGCCTTTTCTGTCGGCGCCGCTGGGTGGTGCACTGGTGCACCATGGAGCATTTGCGGTCGATGCTATTTGGGATCATGTCTGTGGTGTGAAGGAAAGAAAGGATTATCGTGACTTGGGGAGTGTTGTGCGGAAAGGGAATGAACAGAAGTTCTGACCGATACACGGTGCTCCGAGGAAAAGCCAGTCGGAGGGCATAATCAGATTGCAACTGGTACCATTAGCATTGTGGCTTTTCGCTGGTTGCTGAAGGAGGAGGACCGAGCGAGCATGGAAATGCCCAGAGTGCTGTGATGCCGGTTCTTTATTCAACTCACTTAAGTTGATATTTCTTCTTCCACGAGTATGGCATCGTACCATATCTCAAAATGAAATGCGTTACACTGTCTCTTCCAGCTAGTGGCACATTATATCTGATTTCGACGAACCTTGTTTCCGGGTTTGCTTTCCTTAGCCTTTTAGACAGTCCCTAGTCTACCTGCAAGGCACCAGGCATGTGTCTCTCTTTGGTTCCTATCGCTTAAACTGTCCGAAATGGGAGACCCAACCAGTAGTTGCGCTACCGTCGGCATAGCTATTGGAGTCTTGGAGCACGCAAACCACTCTACCACTATAAAGGGAATTGTTTGCTTCATGGCTTTGGATACTTCTTTGTCAACACACTTCAACCTAAAGATTAGATGGGCGTCTTTAATTGTAATGTACACCTCGCAAGAATAAAATCCCCAGTGCTTCAATCTACTCCCTTAGATTCCATAATGGGAGCTTTAGTTCAGCGCACGAAATCATTTGTCGTAGTGAAGATCTCCATTTGTGTGTGCATTCAGGAATCAACACATTTCATAAATACAGACAGCATTTTGTTTAAGTCATTTATCGCGTGGATAGAAGAACAAGTACCGAAAATTAACAGATGCTTCTTCCAGTTGAAATCTGCGTTTGAACAAACATTCTCATATACACTCACGGACACAGATACTCTCCAGCATGCACACATCATCATCATCATCATCATCATCATCATCATCATCATCATCATCATCATCATCATCATCATCATCATCATCATCATCATCATCATCATCATCATCATCATCATCATCATCATCATCATCATCATCAGAATCATCATCATCATCATCATCATCATCATCATCATCATCATCATCATCATCATCATCATGTGCGATGTTGATACACGTAGACAGACACGGTTTGTCATTTCACAATCACTAGAGTCTCTGTCAAAGCCTATGTTCTTGTTCCAAATATGACATATAATCAAGCCATGTTGACATGCATCTCGTTATCTCTCCCTTGTTCTTCCTCCTAAGTATGCCTTATGTCACTAACACATGTCTGCCATAGGTCACTAAAACTAAGTATGCAAACTATTTCTCTTCATATTATGCTGAATAGAACTGACTTTCCTCGTCTATTTCTCTAATTCATTTACCGTTTACACCTGTTCTCGTTTTTTATTTGTAGGACTGCCTCTTTAACCTTTCCGTCTGTCATTGATATTGATTAAAAACCAGATTTTTGCTGTCAGTACATGTTTTCTCAGCTTCTTTGCTTGTTGTACATGTTTTGTACTTATACAAAAGTATAGGCTCACAGTAGCATCTACAGCTGTCTGTTGATTTCTTGGCAAGATTACGCTCAGTAGTTTACCATTGCTTTCTGAGCGGCCGGCTCTGTTATCCCGCAAGTCACCAGCGGGGATCGAATCGCTCCCAGCTCTCGCCCGCTACGAGACTGTGATAAATGGGGATTACGGAGAGAAAGTGTTGTAACCCCTCGGCCAGAGAGACCGGCATACTCCTGTATACTGACCTAAAATATGAGCCGGAATGTGACCCGAGGCAGGAAACTTGCTGTCCCCGTAAACTGCTCTTAAGCGTCTTCTCACGTACGCGTGGAGTTGCTGGTAGAGTGGAGTCACCTGGTCGAAGAGATTCCTGACTTCATTGATGAATGTGTCAGACTCGTAACCTGACCGCCACATGTCCCCGGTGTCCTCGTATCCTGCAAACATGGACTGAAACAGTGAGTAATGTTTCACGATGAATACAGGGGGAGGGGGGATGCACCTTGACAAAATCTGATACAGTGTGAAGTGGTTTATGAAAAACGCCAAAACAATCATACATTTATTTTTTAACTGTGAGAGTTAATTTATGACAACAATGAAGGCAACCAAATATTTTGACTTCAAAAGTGAGACTTGGTTCATTTCAAAGGAAAAACAATTATATCCATGAGCGCTGAGTGTGAGAGGTAGTTAATAACAAAGACTAACACATGTATATCTCTCTTAGTCATATGAGAAACGTGTATGCAAAACTGTAAGAACACAGAACAAGATACAAACATGACCGCTTATAAGTGGTGCGCAATTTTGCTTTAGAAAAAGAAGATGATGCACTGAAGTCATTCTTGCGTTGAGAAGACGTAAAACATGCATACATAACAACTAACTAACTATTATTGCTTTCAAAGATAAATACCAATGCTTTTGACCGAGTAACTAGCTATGCACCAAATGACAAGCCATGATGACATTGCTGTGTGTTGTGAAATGTTAGGACGACCACATTTGCGTAGGCCTGGGTGCACTGAGGATTAGGCGGCCAGTATTTACCTCTCTTAGCGAACATCTAGATTGGGCTCGAACCCTCGCTCGACCACGCTTATACCAATGTCAGCGCAAAGTCTTAACAACTACACTGAACCCTCCCCCACCCTCCCCCTCCCCAATTCTGCCGCTAAAACAAGTCCCTAAACATAACCCACTGTGGGTATTTGAAGTGATAAGACCATCAAATTCTGTAGTCCCTCGCGTAGTGAACGTCGAAATTTGGCATCTAACTCTTCCCCAATTGCCATCATGTCATGTTAGCGTAACGTATTGAAAGATAACCTGACAATAATTACAAATAACCAGACAACAATCGCGACGACAAACATCTGCCTAGGTCCTTCCTAATGTCATGTACAACAGACACACCACGACCACTACAAACACCAGTTTAATAAATAATTATGTTTGGCTTGTGCTTCTACGTAGATGCGAGTTCTAGACAATGAGTAATTAGGTGGCGAAGAAACTAGAGCCGTGGATACAGTCTTTGATAAGAATGTAAACAATATAGTTGACAGGTCATAAAACCAAAGCTGATGTATTGAGAGCTGCTTATGTAACAAGATTGCTTATCACAACCATGCAGAACAGACATAATATGTAAGAGGAATATGGGCGTAAGAAGAGGAACAGAAAAGTGCGTCTTACGTTAGAAAATACTAGGTAAGAGTGACAGAAGCAGACACAGAAAGGCATATGTGAAAAGATGAAAACAGCTTGGCCTCAAATAATATCATAAGCTCCACCAACTTTATCAAAATAGCAGTTAACAGAGAGGACTGTAGAGGTATGATGGTTTAGGTCTGTTCCTGGCCTGCCATCTGAAGAAGAAGAAGAAGAAGAAGAAGAAGAAGAAGAAGAAGAAGAAGAAGAAGAAGAAGAAGAAGAAGAAGAAGAAGAAGAAGAAGAAGAAGAAGAAGAAAAAGAAGCAGCAGCAGCAGCAGCAGCAGCAGCAGCAGAAAAAAAAATAGAAGCATAAGAAAATACGGAGGGGCTTCAAATGAAAACTTTAAAGTGTGATAGAAATTACAATAACCATACTATTGTTTTGTAACCTGTCAAAATTGTTGTTAAGGTAGTCACGAATGTTAAGCACATGGCATCACGGTGCAGACGAACACGGTGACACCATAAGAGAGTTTAAAGTTGGCAGCCTCACTTTTGACATGCACCAAAGAGGAGCCGCTTTCTGTTATCCCTTTTTTTTTAATAGTGAAGGAGTGGTACCTATAGAAATTCATCACTCCCCCGATGTGTCTCCACCTTGACGTGGTGGGGGAGCTTGCGTGTCCCATAGACCCCATTTGCTTGCCGATGGGTGAAAAATTACATATCGGACAGCTTATGGGATAGGGACCAGACTAAGAGAGACACAACCTGCTGCTCTGCAGGCATAGACTGAGGATAGCAGTCAAAATTTAAATGAGGTGCACAAAGGCAGAATTTCTTGGTCCGGACAAAACTCTTAAGGCTCCCTGTCGAGGGCTGTGGCTGAACGCCTCTAAGCCACAAACCTCGGATCTTAGAGCCAGGCTGATACCCGTCTACCGGAAAAAAGAAACATGATACTGAGCAAGCTACATGCTCAGGTCTGATACATGTTCGAAGGCTCCCAGCTGGGGGATATGAGAGTTTCCCGGATGAAGGGGCCTGGCCGTTTCCCGTTCACTGCTGCACGAAGGTAAGGTGCTGAGCCGGCAGCACATGTAGCCTACCTCGTGAGCGAGTACAAAAAAGTCAGAAAAGTGCCCCAGTCGAAGGGTTACGGAAACTGTCTGTATCTAACTAATAGAGAGTGTAGACAAAAGTGGAAGAATGTCTCATCAACGCGAAATGGAACGCACGGCGAGCGAACCTATTGCGTGGTCTGAAGTCACAAGCAAAAGCTTACCGAGTGGATGTCACTCCGCAGTCTGACCGCTCCTGGTGTGTGATTGAGCGATCAGTGGCAAGTGGGATGCCCAACACATGGAAGTGAGGAACTAAAGCAGCCATGAGCAGGACGTGGAAACTCCTTGGGTGAGCCCAGTCTCAGAGCAATATGTGCCGGCTCTGCAATTATGGAAGCCTCCTTGGATAGCGAGATAATGCCCATGGTCTGCCCCTGCCTTCCCTTGAGGCGCAGACCACGATATCGTTGATCGTTCTATCTTGACCAGCTGAGATGTGGGTGACATTACAACAGTCTAACGTGTCTCGAAACCAGAGGAAGGCTAACCTCACTAAAAAATGCCCGCCGGAAGTCGGAAGTGTCGTCCTACGGGTGGCAAACTAAAAATTGACACTACGCATTTACGTCCGAGTGAAATGTCTCGTCCGAATGTCTCCCGTGCTAGGAACAGCTCTGACTACCTAGTTTCCGAATGCCGCTCTTGTTCGGAACAGCTCTGACTAGGTAGTTTCCGAATGTCCGCCGTGCCTGGAACAGCTCTGATGGGTACAGGGACAAGCACATGTCCGAAAACTCGCTTAGTGGAAACCAACCGCAGAGCTGACTGGTTTTGTGCAGAGAACGGCCCAGGGCGAGCGAAATGCCCAATATATTGAAGTGAGGGAATTAAAACAGCCATGAGCAGGACGTGACGATTCCCTCGGTAAAACCCAGCACCAGAGCGTTATGTGCCGGCTCTGCAATTATGGAAGCCACCCAGGATGGACGGAAAATGCTATGGACTGTCCCTGCCTTCACCCTTTGAGGGATGACCGTGTAGTCTTCGACGTTCCAACTAGACCAGCTGAGATGTGGACGGTACCACAAAAGTGAGAGTCTCCCAGGATTGCTAACCTGGTCAAAAATGCACGCTAAAGTCGGATGTGTTGGCCTGAGGGTTTCGACCCGAGGGTGCCTAACCAGACCACACCGCAATCACATCTGAAAAAATCACTCCGGATGAACGCAAAAGAAGAAGAAGAGAAATTCATCAGCGAATGTCCTGAATGATGATGCATGCCTGTCAGTCTAGCAAGTGATGGAGTGGAGCAGGACGTGTCAACACGGCGTGACATCTGTGACAGACTGTTCACAATTGGTTCAGGCACATCGAGTAGTGACCCCATATACCTTTTTTCTTTCTTTGGAAGGGCGGGCGGGGGGGGGGGGGGAAGAATGAGGCTGAGTGGTCTCAGGTATGGTGTCCGCCTCGAGTGCTGGAGGTCCCGGGTACAAGCCTCGGTGAGGAGGGCATTTCTTCACGTGGACTTCTAGTAATAAACTGTCCCCTGGTCTCTGGGTAGTGAGATCGGACGCCCATGTGTATTGTTGCGCACGTAAAAAATACCCTGGCAGTTGGAAATCGAAAAAGAGTAGCCTAACGGTGCTGCCCGGGCAAAACTTCAGGTTAAAAAATCTACCCAAAGTATTTCAAAATCCTCGCCGGTGCTACGGTGTTCGTGCACTGAGCTGAGATTCTCCGGACTTAGGCTTGAGTTAGGAGTAGAACGGAGCACTTATGGATTACACACGTGTGCCATGATGTTGATCCGTCGACTAAACTAAACTAAACTTCTTTGTTTTTCCTACAGGAATCCAAGCACTTCATCGGCGCTGGACGACTTGTAGTGAACGCAGTGGTGACCACAAACAGAAAACGTTATAACATCTTGTTTTTACTATTTCAGAATATAGTCACAAAACAAAAGGAAACAAAACAAAAACAAAACATTTAAGGTCTTCATTTGAAGCCTCCTTGTATAAGAAGGACGAGAAGGAAAGAGAAGCACGAGCGAGAGAAAGAACGAACTTTATTTTCAAAGTGTCACAAATTGGGCACACAGGCTCGTCTTACATTCGGCCCTTCCAGTCACTCATCTTTCCCACATCAATTATCTATTGTGCATTCATATTTCTGTCATTGTCACAATAATATCGGGAAAAACATTGTCAAATGAATGTGGTGAACATAAACAATGTATATTACCATGTTATGAGAAAGGCAAGAAGACACTCATACACACATATGCATACATACATATATACCTGCATACATACTTAGTCATTCACATACCACCTAGTCAATAACACACAAATACCCTCTCCCTCGCATACACATATACTCACTCACAATCTCAAACCCACTAATAAAATTTTACTTATACATACACTCTTACAAATATTCTCTCTCTCTGTCTGTCTGCCTCTCTCTCTCTCTCTCTCTCTCTCTCTCTTCTCTCTCTCTCTCTTCTCTCTCTCTCTCTCTCTCTCTCTCTCTCTCTCTCTCGTCTCTCTCCTCTCTCTCTCTTAAGAAGAAGAATTAGAAGAATAAGTAGAATGCCCTTCTTACCTAAAGCGAGCAGCCATCGTTGTTGAGCTGCGCGTATCTAGTGAAGAGATTTCTCATCTTCTTGCTGTCTGGTTCCTCCAGCCTGACCCACAGGGCCAGCAGCTGGTTATAATCCCCTGATGTCGCCAGGACACTGAGTGATATCTGCATTACACAGAGAGAGAGGGGAATGAGTGAGATGAAGAAGTTAAACATGAATATTTCTTACTTTCTCTTCTTTGTTGTTTCTTCATTACACAGCGAGAGGAGGGAAGATGAGAGTAGCATGTTAACAGAATATTTCTTACTTTCTCTCTTTGTGTTACTCCATCACATCCAGAGGGAAAGGATGAGAGGAAGCTGTTAAACATTACTATTTCCTACTGTTTTTTTCTTTATTTTTTTTCATCTTATCTTCTGCACTGCACATTCTCCTGGGCATCAGATGGCGGCTATTAACAATGAATACCTACAACTCTTGAGGAAATCGTAACCGACCTGCTTAATCCAAAACAACCCGTATGTGTTATTCTGAATCACGACCTAATATACCTCATCATAGGTATGACGTTTCAGTGCCCATCTTGTATACACCTGCGAGCTTGGAGAGGGGAAGAAGCTTGGATCTCTGCAACATTTCCCTGTGAATATGGTACTTAGATGCTGGAGTGGGAAGAATGTTTGTCTACCAAGCTCACGCCGACAGACGCAAGCCCTATTCTGGGCTCAGTCTACATGAACGCTAATGCATGAGACTTAATAGTTGCAGCTCTGTCTGCCCGGGGATTCACCAACCAATCTGAACCTCGGTAGTCCAGGGGGAATCGTCACATTGTTGTATACCACCTAGGGATATCACTGTCACCACCACTATCATCATCACAACCCTCACCAACACCACAATCATTATCATCATAGTTATCATCATAACCATCATCATTATCACCATCAAGATTATCACACCTTTACTACCACCATCGCCATCAACATCATCATCATTGTCATAGTCTTCATGATGATGATGAATCACCATACGTTATTAACAACAGCACCACCACCACCATCATCATCATCATCATCATCATCATCATCATCATCATCATCATCATCATCACCAACATCATCATCACAATCAGCATAATCATCACTACCATTAACACCATAATTATCATCATCATCGCCAAGTTAAGTATCAAAATCATCTCGCCCACTACTACCACAATCATCATCATCAACAAATATGTTATCCCTGGGCTGTTGGTAATGTGATATATTTGGTTTATCCACCAGCGATCAGTGCTTTACTTTCGTTTTTTTTTTGGTTCGCATATGAGCGGTCTCCCTGGTCTAGGAATAACACGACTTTCTCAGTAATCCCATATACTCTCGTGAGTAACGTGACGTGTGCGGAGAATTGGTAGCGGTTCTCTCCGCGTCGGTAACTTACGGGTATGTGAGCCGTCGCTCAGAAAGCAATGGCAAACTACTGAGCGTAATCTTGCCAAGAAATCAACAATCAGCTGAAAATGCTGATGTTGACAGCGATGTCCTGTAAAGGATATGAGAATAACAAACAATTACTTTGATTACACTGAATGTTTTACGCACGTATTTCCCTGCTGTACGATTTTTTCATTAATATTCATGCTCAAGACAACTTGAAGACAAAGGGTTTTCCTGTCACACGACTAAAACCTGCCTTGGCATTCTGTCAAAGGCAAAATATCTTAACGTAGGTCACTGGTACACTCACTCAGCCATTTGTGGTTAAACACTCATTCATCAGGTCTGCCGGTCCGAAGAATGATGATTGACGTCACATCATGTCCCTCAACCATTCCCTTCTCAGTCATCTCTTTCGCTGAGCATAAGTCTGTTTCACAATGTACTTGCATGCTAGCGTGATGTAGGTTTTCTTAGGCCACAGTTTCTCTTACCCTGAATCTAAGTAAGTGTCGTAGTAATTCCTTTATACTTTAGTGTCGTCCCCTGGAGTGAGGGGAATCAACACCCACAATTTTATTAACCAATATTATTGTTCTAGAGAAACCACCAGAATCCGTCCACAAAACTTCTTCCGTCTGTAGACACCTCTTTCTTACTCTCACTCACCTGGATCATGCCCCTCTTCATTCTTCTCCAACACAACATACTCAACAACTCTAGCTCTAACAATTAAATACAAGAGAATAATTTATTAAAGCAAGAGTATGTGTGTGAGAAATGTGTGTGTGTAATGTGTAGAATGTGTGTCAAATATTCTAAGGTGTATGTAGAATCAGACCAGTGAATCAGGAGCAAAGTTAGTTACATCACTGTGCTGAGCACTTCAACAGCGCCAAGTATTCCGGACAGAAAAGAAAAGACCTCACCAAGAAGATGTTTCTCCGCCACGTGACGACTTCTCCGATCACTTTCGAAAATCAGGACGCTGGTCATCAATGATAGACCTGTTTGATATTGGTCTTCACTCTAGCAAACTACTGTGGATTTACACTGTCAATAATGTTTGTTGATTAGAGATCTTTCCAATAACTTAAATGTCACATGGGAACATATAACTGTTCATAAGTCACTGTTATATATATATATATATATATATAGATATAAATATTATATCTATATATATATATATATATATATATATAATATATCTACATATATATATATATATTATATATATTATATATATATATATATATATATATATATATATAGGTATATGTGTTACGTATAGTGTTCTGATTCGACAGTGATGTAGCATATCACTCAAGAAAAAAATCACACATATGTTCATCAAGTCCTGCTCAGCAGAAGTCAGGTTTCTGCAGACCACTATGCCATGAGCCCAGTGTACAAGCCTCTCAGTAACCTCTGTCTTCTATCCGTGAGCCATCATTTTTCTTCAACTTTGATACTACTTCTTGTAGTATATCGTATCACCATCAACAAGTACACCTGTAAGTGGAACCTGTAGAATAGAGAATCCCCTGTGAGAGCAACTCAATTCTGACCTTAATAGGTGTGTGGTAGGCTGATAGCAGCACTCAGATCTATAACAGAGACCGAACTCTGTTATACGGCCAAATAGCTCATCACATTGGTCTGAGACATGGAAACACAAGGAAAGATTAAAGGAAACGGGTAGAAACCCAGAAGATGCCCTACTGGAAGATCCTACAATTTCACATTCCTTCATCCCTCCCACCATCCTCAATCTCTCTAATTATTATCCTACTACATTGCCCTTAACTCCCTGAGTTAAATGATATATTACACAGCTAGTTAAAGCTACACAATAGGTTACTAGGCCGCGCTCCTATAATACTTTCTAGCACCGCACTTATAGAACATTCTATCACCGCACAGTACTGTACTCTATTCCTAATCTACTCTAAGTTAGATATGATTAATAGACTACCATATGCCTATTCCGGTTGATGATTGAGACTATACAATCACAGACTGGATCTATGTCCGCCGATAATATCAACACTATGACACTATAGTCTCTTTCAATTTAACACACTCGGAATACTGCGCCGATCTTTACACTCATATTTTTTGGGTCGACTCACGCTCCACTTGTACCCGCAA
>JACEFZ010013148.1:30000-52827 GCA_014155875.1 Cepaea nemoralis
GTCCCATAGACCCCATTTGCTTGCCGATGGGTGAAAAATTACATATCGGACAGCTTATGGGGTAGGGACCAGACAAAAGGGAGACACAACCTGCTGCTCTGCAGGCATAGACTGAGGATAGCAGTAAAAATTTTAAATGAGGTGCACAAAGGCAGAATTTCTTGTTCCGGACAAAACTCTTAAGGCTCCCTGTCGAGGGCTGTGGCTGAACGCCTCTAAGCCAAACCCTCGGATCTTAGAGCCAGGCTGATACCGTCTACCGGAAAAAAGAAACATGATACTGAGCAAGCTACCATGCTCAGGTTGATACATGTTCGAAGGCTCCCAGCTGGGGGATAGAGAGTTTCCCGGATGAAGGGGCCTGGCCTTTTCCCCGTTCACTGCTGCACGAAGGTAAGGTGCTGAGCCGGCAGCACATGTAGCCTACCTCGTGAGCGAGTACAAAAAAAGTCAGAAAAGTGCCCCAGTCGAAGGGTTACGGAAACTGTCTGTATCTAACTAATAGAGAGTGTAGACAAAAGTGGAAGAATGTCTCATCAACGCAAATGGAACGCACGGCGAGCGAACCTATTGCGTGGTCTGAAGTCACAAGCAAAAGCTTACGATGGATGTCACTCGCAGCCCTGACCGCTCCTGGTGTGTGATTGAGCGATCAGGGGCAAGTGGGATGCCCAACACATGGAAGTGAGGACTAAAGCAGCCATGAGCAGGACGTGGAAACTCCTTGGTGAGCCCAGTCTCAGAGCAATATGTCCCGGGCTCTGCAATTATGGAAGCCTCCTTGGATAGCGAGATAATCCCCATGGTCTCCCCCTGCCTTCCCTTGGGGCAGACCCGATATCGTTGATCGTTCTATCTTGACCACTGAGATGGGGGTGACATTACAAACAGTCTAACGTGTCTCAAAACCCAGGGAGGCTAACCTCACTAAAAAAATGCCCGCCGGAAGTGGGAAGTGTCGTCCTACGGGTGGAAAACTAAAAATTGACACTACGCTTTTACGTCCGAGTAAAATGTCTCGTCCGAATGTCTCCCGTGCTAGGAAATTTGACTACCTATTTTCCGAATGCCGCTCTTGTCGGAACAGCTCTGACTAGGTAGTTTTCCGAATGTCCGCCGTGCCTGGAACAGCTCTGATGGGTACAGGGGACAAAGCACATGTCCGAAAACTCGCTTAGTGGAAACCAACCGCAGAGCTGACTGGTTTGTGCAGAAACGGCCCAGGGCGAGCGAAATGCCCAAGTATATTGAAGTGAGGAATTAAACAGCCATGAGCAGGACGTGACGATTCCCTCGGTAAACCCAGCACCAGAGCGTTATGTGCCGGCTCTGCAATTATGGAAGCCCACCCAGGATGGACGGAAAATGCTATGGACTGTCCCTGCCTTCACTTGAGGGATGACCGTGTAGTCTTCGACTGTTCCAACTAGACCAGCTGAGATGTGGACGGTACCACAAAAGTGAGAGTCTCCCAGGATTGCTAACCTGGTCAAAAATGCACGCTAAAAGTCGGATGTGTTGGCCTGAGGGTTTCGACCCGAGGGTGCCTAACCAGACACACCGCAATCACATCTGAAAAAATCACTCCGGATGAACGCAAAGAAGAAGAAGAAGAAATTCATCAGCGAATGTCCTGAATGATGATGCATGCCTGTCAGTCTAGCAAGTGTATGAGTGGAGCAGGACGTGTCAACACGGCGTGACATCTGTGACAGACTGTTCACAATTGGTTCAGCACATCGAGTAGTGACCCCATATACCTTTTTTCTTTCTTTGGAAGGGCGGGCGGGGGGGGGGGGGGGGGGGGAGATGAGGCTGAGTGGTCTCAGGTATGGTGTCCGCCTCGAGTGCTGGAGGTCCCGGGTACAAGCCTCGGTGAGGAGGGCATTTTCTCACGTGGACTTCTAGTAACAAAATTTCCCCTGGTCTCTGGGTAGTGAGATCGGACGCCCATGTGTATTGTTGCGCACGTAAAAAATCCCCTGGCAGTTGGAAATCAAAACAAAAAAGCCTAACGGCGCTGCCTGGGGAAAATTTCAGGTTAAAAAATCTACCCAAAGTATTTCAGAATCCTCGGCGGTGCTACGGTGTTCGTGCACTGAGCTGAGATTCTCCGGACTCAGGCTTGAGTTAGGAGTAGAAAGGAGCACTTATGGGGTACACACGTGTGCCATGATGTTGATCCGTCGACTAAACTAAACTAAACTTTTTTTGTTCTACAGGAATCCAAGCACTTCATCGGCGCTGGAGGACTTGTAGTGAACGAAGTGGTGACCACACCGAAAACTGATACATTTGTTTTTTACTTTTTCAGAATATAGTCACAAAAACAAAAGAAAACAAAACAAAAACAAAACATTTAAGGTTTTCACGTGAAGCCTCCTTGTAGAAGAAGGAAGAGAAGGAAGGAGAAGCACGAGCGAGAGAAAAAAAACGAACTTTATTTTCAAAGTGTCACAACATTCGGCAATTCCAGACACTCATCTTTTGCACATCAATTATCTATTGTGCATTCATATTTCTGTCATTGTCGCAATCATATCGGGAAAATCATTGTCAAATGAATGTTGTGAATATAAACAACGCATATGACCATGTTATGAGACAGGCAAGAAGACACACATACACACATATGCATACATACATCCATACCTGCATACATACTTAGTCATTTACATATCACTTAGTCAATAACACACAAATACCCACTCCCTCGCATACATATATACTCACTCACAATCTTAAACCCACTAATAAAAACTTACTTATACATACACTCTTACAAATTCTCTCTCTCTCTCTGTCTCTCTCTGTCTCTCTCTCTCTCTCTCTCTCTCTCTCTCTCTCTCTCTCTCTCTCTCTCTCTCTCTCTCTCTCTCTCTTAAGAAGAAGAAGTAGAAGAATAAGTAGAATGCCCTTCTTACCTAGAAAGCGAGCAGCCTCGTTGTTGAGCTGGGCGTATCTAGTGAAGAGATTTCTCATCTTCTTGCCGGTCTGGTTCCTCCAGCCTGACCACAGGGCCAGCAGCTGGTTATAATCCCTGGATGTCGCCAGGACACGAGTGATATCTGCATTACACAGAGAGAGAGGGGAATGAGTGAGATGAAGAAAGTTAAACATGAATATTTCTTACTTTCTCTTCTTTGTTGTTTCCTTCATTACACAGCGAGAGGAGGGAAGATGAGAGTAAGAATGTTAAACATGAATATTTCTTACTTTCTCTTCTTTGTGTTACTCCATTACACAGCCAGAGGGGAGAAGGATGAGAGGAAGCATGTTAAACATTACTATTTCCTACTGTTTTTTCTTTGTTTTTTCATCTTATCTTCTGCACTGCACATTCTCCTGGGCACTCAGATGGCGGCTATTAACAATGTACCTACAACTCTTTGAGGAAATCGTAACCGACCTGGCTTAATCCAAAACAACCCGTATGTGTTATTCTGAATCACCACCTAATATACCTCATCATAGGTATGACGTTTCAGTGCCCATCTTGTATACACCTGCGAGCTTGGGGAGGGGAAGAAGCTTGAATCTCTGCAACATTTCCCCGTGAATATGGTACTTAGATGCTGGAGTGGGAGGAATGTTTGTCTACCAAGCTCACGCCGACAGATGCAAGCCCTATTCTGGGCTCAGTCTACATGAACGCTAATGCATGAGACTTCATAGTTGCAGCTCTGTCTGCCCGGGGATTCACCAACCAATCTAAACCTCGGTAGTCCAGGGGGAATCGTCACATTGTTGTATACCACCTAGGGATATCACTGTCACCACCACTATCATCATCACAACCCTCACCAACACCACAATCATTATCATCATAGTTATCATCATAACCATCATCATTATCACCATCAAGATTATCAACACCTTTACTACCACCATCGCCATCAACATCATCATCATTGTCATAGTCTTCATGATGATGATGAATCACCATACGTTATTAACAACAGCACCATCATCATCATCATCATCATCATCATCATCATCATCATCATCATCATCATCATCATCATCATCATCATCATCATCATCATCATCATCATCATCATCATCATCATCACCAACATCATCATCACAATCAGCATAATCATCACTACCATTAACACCATAATTATCATCATCATCGCCAAGTTAAGTATCAAAATCATCTCGCCCACTACTACCACAATCATCATCATCAACAAATATTTTATCCCCTGGGCTGTTGGTAATGTGATATAGTTGGTTTATCCACCAGCGATCAGTGCTTTACTTTCGTTTTTTTTTGGTTCGCATATGAGCCGGTCTCCCTGGTCTAGGAATTACACGACTTTCTCAGTAATCCCATATACTCTCGTGAGTAACGTGACGTGCACGAGAATTGGTAGCTGTTCTCTCCGCGTCGGTAACTTACGGGATATGTGAGCCAGTCGCTCAGAAAGCAATGACAAACTAATGAATGTAATCTTGCCAAGAAATCAACAATCAGCTGAAATTTGCTGATTTTGACAGCGATGTCCTGTAAAGGATATGAGAATAACAAAACAATTACTTTGATTACACTGAATGTTTTACGCACGTATTTCCCTGCTGTACGATTTTTTCATTAATATTCATGCTCAAAGACAACTTGAAGACAAAGGGTTTCCTGTCACACGACTAAACCTGCCTTGGCATTCTGTCAAAGGCCAAAAATATTCTTAACGTAGGTCACTGGTACACTCACTCAGCCATTTGTGGTTAAACACTCATTCATCAGGTCTGCCGGTCCGAAGAATGATGTTGACGTCATCATATCATGTCCCTCAACCATTCCCGTTCTCAGTCATCTCTTTCGCTGAGCATAAGTCTGTTTCACAATGTACTTGCATGCTAGCGTGATGTAGGTTTTCTTAGGCCACAGTTTCTCTTACCCTGAATCTAAGTAAGTGTCGTAGTAATCCTTTATTACTTTAGTGTCGTCCCTGGAGTGAGGGGAATCAACACCCACAATTTTATTAACCCAATATTATTGTCTAGAGAAACCACCAGAATCCGTCCACAAAACTTCTTCAGTCTGTAGACACCTCTTTCTTACTCTCACTCACCCCTGGATCATGCCCCCTCTCATTCTTCTCCAACACAACATACTCAACAACTCTAGCTTTAACAATAAATACAACAGAATAATTTATTAAAGCAAAGAGTATGTGTGTGAGAAATGTGTGTGTGTAATGTGTAGAATGTGTGTCAAATATTCTAAGGTGTATGTAGAATCAGACCAGTGAATCAGGAGCAAAGTTAGTTACATCACTGTGCTGAGCACACAACAGCACCAAGTATTCCGGACAGAAAACCTCACCAAGAAGATGTTTCTCCGGCCACGTGACGACTTTCTCCGATCACTTTCGAAAAATCAGGACGCTGGTCATCAATGATAGACACTGTTCGATATTGGTCTTCACTCTAGCAAACACTGTGAATTTACACTGTTCAATAATGTTTGTTGATTAGAGAATCTTTCCAATAACTTAAATGTCACATGGGAAAATATAACTGTTCATAAGTCACTGGTTATATATATATATATATATATATATATATATATATATATATATATATATATATATATATATATATATATATATATATATATATATATATATATATATATATATATATTGGTATATGTGTTACGTATAGTGTTCTGATTCTACAGTGATGTAGCATATCACTCAAGGAAAAATCCCACATATGTTCATCAAGTCCTGCTCAGCAGAAGTCAGGTTTCTGCAGACCAACTAGGCCATGAGCCCAGTGTACAATCCTCTCAGTAACCTCTGTCTTCTATCCGTGAGCCATCATTTTTCTTCAACTTTGATACTAACTTCTTGGTAGTATATCGTATCACCATCAACAAGTACACCTGTAAGTGGAACCTGTAGAATAGAGAATCCCCTGGTGAGAGCAACTCAATTCTGACCTTAATTAGGTGTGTGTAGGCTGATAGCAGCACTCAGATCTATAACAGAGAACCGAACTCTGTTATACGGCCAAATAGCTCATCACATTGGTCTGAGACATGGAAACACAAGGAAAGATTAAAGGAAACGGGTAGAAACCCAGAAGATGCCCTACTGGAAGATCCTACAATTTCACATTCCCTTCATCCCTCCCAACCATCCTCAATCTCTCTAATTATTATCCTACTACATTGCCCTTAACTCCCTGAGTTAAATGATATATTACACAAGCTAGTTAAAGCTACACAATAGGTTACTAGTGCCGACGCTCCTATAATACTTTCTAGCACCGCACTTATAGAACATTCTATCACCGCACAGTACTGTACTCTATTCCTAATCATACTCTAAGTTAGATATGATTAATAGACTACCATATGCCTATTCCGGTTGATGATTGAGACTATACAATCACAGACTGGATCTATGTCCGCCGATAAATATCAACACTATGACACTATAGTCTCTTTCAATTAACACAACTCGGAATACTGCGCCGATCTTTAACACTTCATAATTTTTGGTCGACTCACTCCAACTTGTTTACCACAACTGGTTTTAAATCGGGGCTTGCGTGACGTCACCAAAAAGTCTAGACGCTAATCAGTCCAGAGTCTGGTTTCCTCCGCCTGTTTTTAGACTGACTGGAATCAATCCGCCGTCTAGTTTGCTTTCATCTGGGACTTGTTTGTCTCGTACAACAAAAGTCCTGTCTGTCTGTGAGCTAGGGGATTTTTCCCCACATCACAGAATCCATCCGTCGTCTGTCCAGACCTTCCGTCTACAACTTCAAAGGCTGTCTACCGCCTTGCAGACGGATGGCGCCATTGTACGTTTCTCGAACAACCCACATCATAAAGAAATGCCGACCGTGTGCAGACAGTTTACGCGACGTATTTTGTTCCTCAGTCCCTTGCTCATCGAAGGATTGCCTGTTTTTGTAGACGAATGTCGGGTCTTGTTTGTCATCGATCGAAACTATCAAGTTTTTCCGCGACAGTAAGTGCGTATGTAAGTATCAAGCAAATGGTTGATAAAGGACGCCCTCGCTTGAATGTCATGTGAGTTGACAGTGGTGTAGTAAGGTTGTTCCACATACCAGTTAATCGGACTTCTCGTTCAGATAGCAATGGCGAACCTTACAATTGTCTATAAAATCAACCCGGGGTTCATCGACACGTTCTGCAAAGAACAGGCAACATTTTATGTCTTTTCTATCCAGGTTTTTTTTCCATTCCTAGACAACAAATCGCAAACACTGTCATGTGTCATCCAGCTCTCTTATTTACACTCCATACTTCAGAGTTTGTCTCCCTGGCCTAAGGGTTACACGACTTTCTCCGTAATCCCTTATACTCGCGTAAGTGACGTGATGTGCGCGAGAATTGGTAACAGTTCTCTCCGCGTCGGTAACTTACGGGGTATGTAAGCCGTCGCTCAGAAAGCAATGGCAAACTACTGAGCGTAATCTTGCCAAGAAATCAACAATCGCTGAAAGATGCTGATGTTGACAGCGGTGTCCTGTAAATGATATACGGACAAAAGAAGTTCAGAGTTTAGGCAATGTTGGAGCGTTAATTATTTGCTTCTGCGGTATTGCGTTAAAATTTAAAAAAAAGTAAAATAAAAGACACGCACACGCGCGCTAGCACACACACACACACACACACACACACAACACACACACACACGCCCCCACACACACGCCACACACACACACACACATTTGGCTCTTGAACACAAACCTGGTTCCAAAGATAGGCAATTGTTTTGGGTAAGACAGACTTTGGCTTTGCCATAGATTGACTCCATCTCTGCTATAACTTGCGAAAGCTGAAGATGAAAGCCGAAAGTGGGATGATAACATATTCATAAACTTTATCTGTGCAACTACAAACTACAATTGACAGACAGACAGGCTATAAAGACATCCCTCTCACACCCCTCCCACACACACACACACACACACACACACACACACACACACTCATATATATATATATATATATATATATATATATATATATATATATATATATATATATATATATGTCACAAGGTGCACATGGGGTACCATCAATCTTTATTGACGACGCCGAACTAGAGATAGTAAACCATTTTACATATCTAGGATCAGTGGTAAATAGCAAATTATCCCTAGATCAGGAAATCAACAGCAGCAACAACAATGAACAGGTTAAGAAAAAGAGTCTGGGAGAACAGGAAGCTTACTGCCAAAACAAAAGTCCTTGTCTATCAAGCCTGTGTCCTTAGTACTCTTCTCTATGGCAGTGAAACCTGGACAACTTACTCACACCAAGAGAACAACTTGAACAGCTTTCATATGCGGTGTCTGCGAAGAATTCTTGGTATTAAGTGGCAAGACAAAATCACAAATACTGAAGTATTGGAAAGATCAGGTTGTGTGACAATTTGTGTGACAAATATCAGAAATGGAATAAAGTCAAAGGAGAAAATTATTGCAGAAAAGTCACACACCAAGCGTTTGAGACGTAAGATAGTGCATGATGGAAATGACCACGTGTTCACATGCACCCACTGTGAACGGACATTTACAGCGCAAATTGTCCTTATCAGTCACACTCGCTACCGCCATAGTTAAAAGTTATTATGCCTTTTTAAAGCACAAACTATCGTCTGTCAAGACGGCAAGGTGCCAATGATATATATATATATATATATATATATATATATATATATATATATATATATATATATATATATATATATATATAATATATATATGTGTGTGTGTGTGTGTGTGTGTGTGTGTGTGTGTGTGTGCGCGCGCGTGTGTGTATCTGGTGTCTGTCTTTGATTTCGCTAATAGACATATGCTTCATTCTGCGTACTTGTGTCCAGTTGTCAACTAGCTATCTATTAAAATGGTTTCAGCTCAATCTTCTGCAAATGTCATATATATATATATATATATATATATATATATATATATATATATATATATATATATATATATATATATATATATATATATATATATATATATATATATATTTGTTTTTTTTAATTTTTTTTTGGCTGCCTATCTCTTCAGCCTCGTTACAAACGAAATTCGTAATCCGACATATCACGTTCGGAACACAGCTGCGGACGAGTTAGCAACAGACAGATTTGCGTTTGTTTCAATACACAGATATGAATTCCGGTCGTTCAAAAGCAATAGTAAGTTACTGAACGTAAACATTAAAAAAAAATGCTTGTTTTGACTGCCACGTCGTATAAAGAATATACAACGAACTTTTTTTTTTATCTCTTCAAGTATCAAGATACTAAAAGTGTGTGAATTGTACATGTCGCTGTCGATTGTTATTTCATTGTTTCACTGATCAGATGTAAGGCACTGTTCTGTACTTTCTCTGATTGTACATTCACCTTTGAGCGCATTGTCAGAAAGACATTGTAACATACTGTAAAAGACAAGAAATGAATATAATCCCTCGGTTATCAGAATTAGTCACATATGCATAGTCATCTCAACGTCAAGTGTCATGCAGATAAGTATAGGCGATTATGATTCGTATCTCACACTATCATTAGTCTTAGATCAGGCATGTTTTCTTGTCACTAAAATGGCATGTGGTCAGACATAAAATATTTATCTCGTTTTATTCCTCGTGCTTTTTCCCCCTCAAGCTTGGCAGTTATAAAGAATTTTTCAAGTTTATTTCTCATAATGTTCCCCCAACAAATCTTGACTGTCCTCGTCTTCTCTCTCTAGACGTGTATTGAAATATTACAAACACAGTAGTCTCACGTCTGGCTGAAAATTGTAAATCACTTAAATATGTTGACGAGATTGATGTTAATTCTTAGATTAAGGTTTTAATAAATTTCTTTTTGACAAGCTCGTTGAGAAAGTAATTTTTGAGTCAGTATTGGTAATAATACTTTGAAGCTTCAGATCGGCATAAGACTGAACATTCCACCACATGTTAACACCCAGATTACCAACAGTGGCTTGTAGAAATAATGGACTGGGATTCGAGTCATATATTTGACTTAACCTGAAATTCTATAGCGGGTAGCGGGGTAGGGGTATCCCCTATCAAAGGAGAAGTAAGGCGCCTCCTTCCCTCCGCTAGCCTACGGGACACCCTTGGGCAAGGTGGAGTACCCGTTTAGACCCTCCCCCCCCTCCCCCCGATCAGGGTTACGTGAAGCCATGGGTGCAGGTGGTGGATGAAGATAGGAGCAGCCGACAGATAGTTTCTAGGTTATGGTCTCCACCTTCACGACGGTAGGCAGAGGATCTCTTTTTTGAGGAGACAATGGCTACGGTCACTGACCAGTATGGTCACTGCTAGGAAGGAAAGCAATGGCAAACTACCTTCTTTATAGATGCCAAGAAAATCATGTTGTGTGGTGGATGGCTTGGCCTTGTGGCATGGTCGAGACAGAATCATGGAGCTGATCCACGACTCTGGTGATCGAGTGAGATGGCAGAACATGACCGCCCACGCTTACCGGCATGGCACATGATGGATGGATGGAAATTCTATAGTCAACTCTCGTCGCTGCTTTAATTGGAGTGTTTGAGGTATTTGCGACGATTGCTGAGCTATTTAAGATGGCGTGTGGTACAATAAGAGTTAATGATGTGAAGAGTTATTATATAACCTACCTCCTGAACCTTTGTTTCGTTTTGTTGCGCCGATGTTCCGATGTCTTTGATTTTTATTAACTGGCGTTGGATGTCGGGAGAGAAGGCCGACTCGTTAAACACCAAGGCTCTGGCCCTCATCACTTTCTCAAAGTTGGAGGATATCACCGCCTGTTTGACCTGGAAATATATGTCGTAATGTCAATAGCTCTTGGTTAAGTTTAAATTATTGCCTGTTTCCCTGCCTTGAGGCTATTAGGTATATGGTGCATATTGTTTATAGATCAGTTAGCACTTGATGGAAGATATAGTTCTTCCGCACGGCCGCAGAAAATTTTCTGGTAAATGGCATACTCTTGGTCGACGTTGGAACCCACTCAGTTCAAAAAAAAAGAAATAATGCCATGCCTGAATGGGGTATTCAAACACATGACCGACAGGCGAACAGTATTTTAATAGTCAATACAAAAATACATATTGGTAGACTTGTATAGACGACAACGTAGTGACATCGCAGGATGTATTAGGCAACTCTCTCTCTCTCTCTCTCTCTCTCTCTCTCTCTCTCTCTCTCTCTCTCTCTCTCTCTCTCTCTATCTCTCTCTCTCTCTCTCTCTCTCTCTCTCTCTCTCTCTCTCTCTTTCTCTCGCTCACACAGACACATACCGACACACTCCAGACCTAGCCCACAGATTCTGACTCTTCCAGGGAAGACTTCAGTTAAACAATAAATTCTATTATTGGGTAACGAAGTATTTTCAGTCACAAAAGTAGGTTACCAACAGGCAATGAAAGGGTACAGTAAATGCTGTGTATATGCTGCGAACAGTTATTGAACGTGCTATAGAAGTAACAAGAATAGACATCTTTGCTTTATTGACTACACAAAGGCTTTTGATAGAGTTAGACATGTCAACATAGTGGATATGCTTGCAGATCTACAAATTGATGGGAAATACATTAGACTTATAAAAAACATATATTGGAAACAACAAGCTGCCATAAGGATTGATAATGAAGTGGGACAATATCAACCTATTAAGAGAGGTGTTAGGCAAGGATGTGTAATGTCTCCAGATCTTTTTTCCCTATACAGAGAAAATATTTTCAGAAATGTAGAAGACATAAATGGAATCAACATTGGAAGACGAAACATAAATAACATTAGATATGCAGATGATACAGTATTGATTGCAGACAATGCACAGGAGCTGCAACAATTCGTAGACGCGGTTGTTGTCCACAGTGAGCAGCTGGGGTTGGAATTAAATTGTAAGAAGACACAGGTTATGGTCGTCACTAGGAAGAACGAAGTACCACAAAGCAATATACAAGTAAATGGGAATATTCTTCAACAAGTGAATAGGTACAATTATCTCGGAACAGTCATAACATCTGATGGCAGATGCCTTGAAGAGATTAGAACAAGAATCGCCATTGCGAAAGTAGCCTTTGGCAAGATGAAAAACATTCTGACCAATAAAAAGATGTCAATTGAAACGAGAAACAGAGTCTTGAGGGGGTACATAGAGCCAATTCTTTTGTATGGATGTGAAACTTGGACAATGTGCAGTCAAGCTTAAAAATATCTGATGGCTGCAGAAATGTCGTTTCTGAGGAAAATGCAAAGAATACCATGGACAGATAGAAAAACCAATGACCAAGTACTACAGGAGACAAATGAAAATCGTAGATTGATTAGAGAAATTAGACGTGGACAGTCAAATTTTTTGGGCATGTTATGAGAAGAAATGAATTAGAGAACTTAGGTGACGACTGGCAAGATCGTAAGGGAAGAGACCAAGGGGAAGACCGAGAAGTAAATATGTGGATGGCTTGGCCACGTGGCATGGTCGAGACAGGAGCACGGAGCTGATCCACGACTCTGGTGATCGAGTGAGATGGCAGAACATGACCGCCCACGCTTATCGGCTATGGCATATGATGGATGGATGGAATTGTATATACAGAAAGTGTGCCTTCTTAAACAGAAAGGAAATTAAAGGAGACCTAGAAACACACGCAGCATCTTTCAGCTGGTTGTTGATTTCTTGGCAAGATTACGCTCAGTAGTTTGCCATTGCGTTCAGAGCGGCCGTTCACATACCCCGTATCGACGCGATTCGAACCACCGCTGATTCTCACCGTCGTCACGTTACTTACGTGAGTATACGAGATAACGGAGAAAAGTTGCTAACGTCTAGGCTAGGAAGCCGGCGGATAGTACATAGATTGAGAAAATATAATTGTATAGAACCTATACTGTTTTATTTATGTGAAGCGTGGACAATAAGCAGTCAAGCTGAAAAACAGCTGATGGCTGTGAAAATGTGGTTTCTGAGAAAAATGCAAAGAATACCCTGGACAGATAGAAAAACCAATGAACAAGTCCTTCAAGAAACAAATGAAGATCGTAAACTGATTAGAGTCATTAGACTTAGACAGTCAAAATTTTTTGGGGCATGTTATGAGAAGAAATGAATTAGAGAACTTGGTGACGACTGGCAAGATTGTAGGGAAGAGACCAAGGGGAAGACCGAGAAGTAAATATCTGGATGGCTTGGCCACGTGGCATGGTCGAGACAGGAGCACGGAGCTGATCCACGACTCTGGTGATCGAGTGAGATGGCAGAACATGACCGCCCACGCTTATCGGTATGGCATATGATGGATGGATGGAATTGTATATACAGAAAGTGTGCCTTCTTAAACAGAAAGGAAATTAAAGGAGACCTAGAAACACACGCAGACAAGAATAAAAGACACGAATAATATGGGGAGGTGATAGAAGGAGCTGCGTAAGATGGTAAAGGAGAGCTTGCGTTTGGTTGGTTGTGGGGGATATGCTTCATTAGGAGATAAGAGACGGAAGAAAAAGAAATAGAACAAGAACAAGTTCTAGTCCAAAAACTAGTGTGAAAACATATATTAACTATAATGTATTGTTATTAAGAAAGATAACATCAGCAAGTTACGCTAAGCAAGCAGGGCAGGATTTCCAGGATTTGAAGAGTACACTGTGAATTGCTACGTACACTTTCAGCGAATGGGTCTCAGAGACCTATCACATGCATCTGAGGAGAACTGAGAAGCACACCCCAGAGCTCATTTTTCTAATCTGTCCAGAGTTGTCCACACAGAGAATGTAAATCTATCTTACAAGACTAATTGTGAGTGGACGGAAGTCGATCTCATGAAAATCTACCGGTTCTTGGCTTAAGTCATAATAATAGCAAAGTGGACGGTAATAATGGAATACGTTGAAGGAATTTGGGACGCACGTGTGCAGGTGAACCAATTAGTAACTGGTGAAAATTGATTCATGAATTAGCGACCGCGTTAGGCTCATCATCATTCGTCGAATTATTCTTGTTCGTATAAGAGTGAAAAGCGTAGACAAAGCAAAGGGCATGCCCCGAAGATACCCGGCATTTACACGATACACAGGATCGATTCATTACAATAGCTGCTATGTATTTCAATAAAATACTCTTCCTGCCTATCTGGTGGTCTAAGGTTCAAGTTCCTTCGGGATGAAACTTTGAAACTGATCCTGTCGACCCAGCCAAAAACGGGTGCTATAAAAGTATGCGGGAAGTAAATTATCTGGGCGTGGTATTAACCAAATGTGGAATGATCTAAACATATAAAGCAGTAAACCATATACGCCTCTTGGTGTGAAAAGAGATCCGTCACTGTTTTTTGTTATTAACAAAATATCAAGAGAAGCAGCAAATCAGTGTTATACGTGTGTCGATAGTGAAGCTGTCGCTGTATGTTTGTAGTTTTAACCAGATTATGTTGTTGAAATCAAGAACGAGAGAGATGTGCCTGGATATATGAAGACATACGTGGCATTTCTCTGGTGTCTTGACACTGACAGAAAATATAACAGAAATCAACACATACCAGAAAACCTTTATTTTGTTTATTTGAATGATATGATCTTCTAATGTTTCTAGTATACACAGATACATTGATTTCTGAGATGTCAATTGATTATTTGTTCGGCGCATTATAACTGACTTGAATACTACTTCACGCTACTGGTTTTGGCTAAAGTTTAGCAATTGAAAACAATGTATTCCCTTAGAGAATTAAAACACAGAATCCACAAACAATATGCTGCACTATTTACTTTCTGGTATACTCCGCTGCATCTTGTCAGATGCATACGTCAGAGTTATATATCATATGAAGGGAATAAATAAATAATACTTTAGATAAAATACTTGACATCCCCCGTTCACAGGTATTGTTCGAACGTTGAACATTTGCTATCCCCATAATAATTTCAAATGTAAAACGAACTCTCTCCGTTTGCACAAAGCTGGTAATCAGGGTGTTCCATCCAGTTCAGCAAGGGGCTGATTGCGACGTCATGTAAACGACTTGCACCTAACTTTAATATAAATATTCCTAACCCAACAGGTCTGTTGTTATGATTTGATAGTGTCTTTGTCTGGGCTGTGTTAGTGACGTTTCTCTACGTCTCTACGACCCATTTCGATTTTTAACGGCCTTTAGATTTCAACATGTACACGGGACATCCATCAATGTCTGGTTCAGAGATAGAATAATATGTCCTGGTTTCCTATTGTTGTACAAGTCAACATGCACACGGGACCACCACCAATGTCAGGATCAGAGATAGAATAACATATCCTGGTTTCCTATTGTTGTACAAGTCAACATGTTCACGGGACCTCCGTCTATGTTAGGATCAGAGAGAGAATAACACATCCTGATTTCCTATTGTTGTACAAGACACAGGCACACAGGGCACACCAATGTCAGGATCAGGGATAGAATAATACTTCCTGGTTTCATATTGTTGTACAAGTCAACATGCTCACTGAAACACCACCAATATCAGGATCAGGGATAGAATAATATTTTATGGTTTCGTATTGTTGTACAAGTCAACAATGTGATACGCATCCAGCCTGCTTGAGCTAGAGGCGTTCGCCATGCCTAACCGCCTTCCCGCGACACATGCCACGTGACTTCACCATAGCATCTTTTGACAAAATAAGCGATGCACAGATAAAATATCCCCAACTATATGAATAGAGGCATCTGAAAATGAACAAGCCCTGTTATTTGTGCTATCTTCTTTATTTATACACAACGTTGTTTCTAAAAAGGGATGTAATATAAACTACTCGTACATTCTATATGCCTATTTATTAGACATATATGCAGACAATGTAATGTGAAACTTCACACAATATGAGACCACATTCAGTATTGTTCTTAATCCAATTTCAGAACTTAGCTTTGGAGAAATCACTGGTATTCTATTATGTAGTGCTAAAATATTAGAAGAGTTGACCGTCTCTGACATAAGACACAGTAACAATCAAAACATCTTTCTGAACTGTAACTAAATGTCCACAGACGAAACGATGCGCCAACAAAAGATTACAATCAAGAAAGAAGAAACTGAATGTGCCACACACATTGAACATATATATTTCTCGGCAATTGAAGTAACTTGGAGATATCAAACGTCGTAGTGGCTTAGAAAGAGTAGTAACGGAAAATGGGCCGGCGTCAACCAACACGAACATGGCTGCTGGACAACGCAGACATCGGGGGCGTGAGAGTGCGTGAGGCGGAGGAAACTGCAAGGGATCGAGATCATTTTCTGCAGGTCATGATGAGAGCGAAGTGCTGCAAAGGTACTGCTACGCTTTGATTCTAGGCTTGCAATTGTGTTGGTATTTGCATGTAATGGTTAGGCATTGTTTTATGTGAGCCTGTTTAATTTTACTACTTACAAATAAGTAATTAGCATTTATTTCAATTTCTGTTCCTTACAACTCTTTTCGGTGGTCACGTGATCGAATCCCAATCCAGGTGGGTTGTATAAAATGATATGGACTTCCAGGTGCAACCTAAAATGGTTACTAGGAAATGTGGGAAATAAAGAATGACTGGCGTTATATTGATCTACATCACTCATCGAGGGCTAATTGGTCTCTACAAATATGGGCCTTGACTCAAAAATCCAATACACTTCAAGGCATGTAAACGGATCCTTTACTTTTTTTCCATTTCAAACGTTTTATCTGGGCGTTACATGTCACTAGTTTTCTGATTTATTTAGCTTTCCAGTAAAAATTAGTCACTGCCTTAAACTACTCGCAAGTACCCAATGACCCAGCTCGGTATTCACCTTCACGGGCATTATTCGAGTACCATATATTAGTCTGGCTAATGAAAGGAGAATCAATCAGTACTTCAGCTGTAATGAATCCTGGAGAGGACTACAAGCTTTCCAAGCTGCTAGACTGCAAGAGATTCTAAGTAATTCCGTGTAAAGATATAGTGTCAGTAGCATCCATGTCTAGCACAGCTCATGAAGATTCTTGAATTAAACTGTTTGTATTATACGGGAATCGAATCAAATGGTTACCAGTTCGTAAAGAGTGAACAACTTGGTGCTCTAAGGTTAGCAACAACAGTAGTAGTAGTAGTAGTAGTAGTAGTAGTAGTAGTAGTAGTAGTAGTAGTAGTAGTAGTAGTAGCAGTAGTAGTAGTAGTAGTAGTAGTAGTAGTAGTAGTAGTAGTAGTAGTAGTAGTAGTAGTAGTAGTAGTAGTAGTAGTAGTAGTAGTAGTAGTAGTAGTAGCATCAACAGCATAATTAGGAGGAAGAGAAGTTGTAGCATCTGCAGCAACAACAAAACATTCTTCAATTTTCGTTAAGAAACATTGGTCTTTATGGCGTGTTATTTGTTAACTCAAATGTGTATGTGTGTGTGTGGTGTGTGTGTGTGTGTGTGTGTTTGAGAGAGAGAGAGAGAGAGAGAGAGAGAGAGTTTATGCGAACAGACATATCGTTTTCTTCTCTTATGTGCTATATAGCTGCATGATTACAACTATCCAGATGCCTGTACTAAGTTGTCTTTGTGTCTTGGTCTTGTATGAAACACGGCCCGCCACAGCCACGGCTCTTCACGACCCGCCGAAAAGACTTTCGAATCTGTGCCAGTTCCCTTGCCTCGAGGTTTTGTCTGGCCCAGCGTGTCTTCAGTGTCATGTGTCCATCCTCGTATCTCCATCTTCTACCAAGAACTATGTCTTCCATAACTATTCTGTCCAGAACACTTTCACATGACCAAACATATTTCAGTTTTTGAGACATTATGGTGTTTATGAGCCACTTTCCTTCCTGGTAAGATCTTGTAGGATCTCAGTGGTAACCTTTTACGTGGTTCACTGGATGCTAATATTTCTCAAACATTTAAGTTCAAAACACCTGATTTTCTTTTTTAGAGATTGTGATGTGCAGTTAAACCAGTCAACCTTGAGCTAGGTGTGCATTCGACCGCAACGGTAGCAAACATTCTTCTTTCTTCTCCCTTCCATTGTGTCTATTCTGTTTTTTAATGTCAGGTTAGCGAAAGCTTTCGGGTCAGTTCCCATGTTTGGGATCTGTAAGAGACTGTGTTAGTTGCCACTGTTACAAATCTAAATTCATCGCTACTTGCCTGCCTCTTGCAGTTTCCTCAGTATATAAATGTGAATGCTGTTTGTTGTAAGCTGTCTTGTAACATTGGCGGACCATCTGACTCCCTGTCTTTCAATAAAATACATCGCTGACACTATTTCTATATCCATTCTTTATTTGATAATTTCTGATCTACGTCTTTCCGCCATAAAAAAACATTATTATCATCATCATGTGTCATGCCGATAAGCATGGGCGGTCATTGTTCGCCATCTCCCACGATTACCAGTCTTGATTAAAGATCATTGTTCCTCTCTCGATTACACCTTGTGGCCAAGATCTCCAGATATTTATCTCTCTGGCTTCCCAGCTCTTTCCCCTTGAATCTTGCCAGTTGTCACTAAGTGTTCCAATTTATGTCTTCTCGTAATATGCCCTAAACAGCTTAACTGTCTACATCTAATCTCTTGAATCAATTCAGGATTTGCATTTGTTTCTTTTAGGATTTTCTCTTTTGTTTTGCTGTCTAGTACTTAATATTAAATGCATATTCCCCAGAAACCACATTACTATTGCTGATTAGATGCGTTCTTAGCTTGTCTGCTTGTAGTCCATTATGACTAATCTTTGAAGATATCAAATCTGTGTTGCTAAAGTTGTGCTTGTATGGCTTAAATGGTGTGCCCTATTCTAGCACAAGTATCATCATGTTGGTAAGATTAAGATTACCATCTAGTGGCCCTTACAGTGTAGAACTTGTCCCCTATATAACCTATGTAAACATTTCTCTATCATAAACCAGATGTCCTACATGTGTTGCTGTCATATGTAAATTATCTATCACACTGTGATCTGCGCCCCCCGTCCCACCCCCCCACCCCCCATATGGTCTTCCTCCCTTTTAATGTTCCAGACACTAATGTCGCTATAAATATTTAATTTTCCTCAATTGTATATGTCTCAATAAGCAAAATTCTTCAATATTAAGAGCATGTTGAATAGATTTATTATGTCTATATTTCGTCCCGTGAGTGAATTTAATTTTCCTCAATTGTATGTGTTTTTATGATGGCTGTGGAAATGTGGTTTATGAGGAAAATGCAAAGAATACCATGGACAGACAGAAAAACCAATGAACAAGTCCTACAAAAAACTAAAATAAATGAAAACTGAAAAAGAAATTAGACGTAGACAGTCAACATTTTTGGTCACGTTATAAGAATAAATAAATTGGAGAACTTGGTGACAACTGGCAAGATCGAGGGGAAGAGAACAAGGGGAAGTGCAGAGAAGTAATAGCGCGGATGACTTGGTCACGTGGTATGATCGAGACAGGAACACATAGCTGATCCACGAATCTGGTGATCGCGTGAGTTGGCGAATCATGACGGACCACCCTTATCGGCATGATGATGATGAAGATGATGATGATGATGATGATGATGATGATGATGTGTTTTAGCAAATGGATCGCTGCCATTGCAAACTTAGGAAATCTGTTAAAAAATGAATACTTATGCCAAGTGTGATCTGGTAACACACATTTGGATTTTCACTGACGCTACGGAGTTCGTGCACTGTGCTGAAATTCTCTTTGTACGATCTGAGGGAGGAAGCGGGAGCACTTATGGGGATATCCGTGTGCATTGAAAGTGATCCTTGGCCAAATACTTTCTCCTCCCCAAATCATGGGATATGAAATAAATTTTAAGACGGTAATCATCATCATTATCATCATCATCATCATCATCATCATCATCATCATCATCATCATCATCATCATCATCATCATCATCATCATCATCATCAACATGTACCTTGCCGATAACATGGGAGTTCATCTTTCGCCATCTCACACGATCACCAGAGTCGTGGGTCAGCCCTGTGTTCTTGTCTTGACCATGCCACATGGCCAAGTCATCCAGATATTTACTTCTCTGCCTTCCTCTTGTTATTTTCCCCTCAATCCTTCTAGTCGTCACTAGCTTTTATAGTTCATTTCTTCTCATAACGGGCCCAAAAGAAGGTCAAGTACGAAATAAAAATCAGAAGTTAGCAATGGCTGAGAGGTGTAACGCGCTTAAATGTTCTCTTCTAACTACAGTTTAATGGATTCGCTCCATGCGCTGGTTGGTTTGACTTAAAGGTTGACTTCTAGTTCTTCCCTCGGGGACGTACATTACAAGTATCTCAGAAGTCGGAGGAGGTTCGCATTATGACGAGGGACATTGGTCGTAGGGAAAGCTAACCATCATGTAAAATATGTCCATTGCACTCACTAGTAGTAGTAACTGTCTTTCATAAAAACTGTCAACTACTGCCTATTATACCTTCCTAAGTAGGTCAAGGGGGGGGGGGGGTCTTGAGAAATTAAGGCCGCCTGGCTAGTGCACTCGCCGCGAACTGTGCAGGTTAGGGCTTTCTTATTGCCCCAGACAAAAAAATAATTCGCACCTTACCGAGGATTCGAACATAGGTCTACTGGATGAGAACTCGGCATTCTAGCCGCTCGGCCAGCTGCTTCTCGACTAAAACTAGTAATAGCACGAGTGTATACTGCGCCCTAAGTAACGGCGAATGAACATGAAATAACAATAATAATAACAGGAGAGAAATTAAAACTCACCATCTGCTCTTGGTTGTAGTCTGTTATGTTAGTCTCGGCTGCCCATTGTTTGAGTGTCACCAGGTTCGCATCCAGCCCAGCTTTCACGTTATAGTCGGCCAGAAAGTCTATGACTTCTGTCTCGTTGTTGTTGGTGCCAACATCCCCAGCTGGTGTGTTGTTTGTTGTGTTGCTGGCCGTTGTTTCGTTAGTCATGACGGCTGTTGTTGTATTCATCGCGACTGTTGTTGTGTTTTGACCATTGACGCTTGCCAGACAAAAGATGGCGAGTAGAACGTGCTGAAGCGTCTGCATTGTGTGGTGTCTATTTGAAAACAACAAAAACAACAATTGTCATTCAGTAAACAGTACTGCTAACCCTTTAGCTCACTACTTTCTACTTGTACTGACATCCATTTGTTGACGAAATAACATAAATCACCGAAGAGGCCTCTAATGGGAAAGATTCTTAAAAAAACAAAGTAATGTTGCTCTTTAAAGCAAACATTTTCATGGTAATAACTGCAGGATCATTGTTTTAAATTTTTAGGCATCAGAATAATTCACATCTCAATCAGTGGTCAGAAGAGTGAGATTATGGAAATGCTAAGACTCATACCAGAATATAAGTATTAGCACATACTATCACCTTGTCATCATATAAGTGTTAACGTTTACTATTAACTAACTATAATAGAAGTCTGAATACTCACTATCAACTATCCAACATAGAATTTTGAACATCCAATATCGACTACTTGTAATGTTGGTGTTAACACTCTCTATCACAATCCGTTATAGAATTGTTAACAATCATTTTCAACTACCCATAAGAAAAGTGTTAACACTCATTATCAACTACCCATCATAGAAGTGTTAACACTGATTATCTATTACTCATCATAACATTGTTAACACTCATTATCAACTACCCATTATAGAAGTGTTAACATTAATTTTCAACTACCCATCATTGAAGTGTTAACTCGCATTATCAACTACCTGTAATGGAAGTGTTAACACTCATTATAAACAACCCGTCAAAGAATTTAACACTCACTATCGACTACTCATCATGTAGGTGTTAACACACACTACCACAATCCGTCATCGAAATGTTAACACTCACTATTAATTAACCATCATAGAACCATTACTGCTACTATATACCATCGATTACCCATAATAGAAGTGCTAAACATCCACTATCAATTTACCATTGTCGAATTGAAGTATCATGAACAGATAGAACACCTAGCTGGAAAAATAAATGTATGACAATCGAATTTTGCCATTTTTGCTTAAAAATAGGCCTGCCATTAGGTAATTGAAGATGGACAGTGGGGAATACTGCGAGTAACACATGGCAGCTTGGTCCACGCTATACATATTTTGATGGATCTATTCAATTATTGGTGTTATCTTCTTCTGTGGCTTTGGGGATAATGAGACGCACAATTGCATAATTCTCCGCGATACCGAGACGAAGGTTCGAAATCATCCACTGTCGATTTGGAAACATATCTATTTGAGGTTAATTTCGATTGTTTGAGACGTCGCACGTTCAGAAAGCAATGACAAACTACTGAATAACATTACCTAGTAAATCACAAACAATTAAAGTATATGGGGTTGACTGCAACTTCCTGTAAAAATCAGGCTGCTAACTTTAACAGCTGTTTTAGGAATTGAACATTGAAATGGCGGTAATGTCGGCAAGCCATGGTCTCTCTGATATTGATCTAACCAGCTCGCAGCAAATACAGTCAGAATCCAGAGGCTTTTACCTCTACTGGGAGAGACCCTGCCCATATGGTCCCCTGACTGTAGTGACATCAAGGTTAGAATATTGTTTTGAAGACTAACATCGACGAGGCACCGTTATATCATTCGACGAATAATTGTGCAGTATAACGTAAATATAAGTTAAAAATCAGTAACACAATTTAGAGAGATTTGGTATCTAAGCAGAGTGTTCGCAGAGGACTCAAGACTAGACAGGGAAATGGACATGGCAATACAGAAAGCAAACAACATCAACCATTAAATATCATATATCCCTCAACATCCAAATATCAACATGCATGCAAAAAAGAAGCTGGTAGATGCTTTATTAACCACATGGCTGGTT
>JACEFZ010013149.1:0-33124 GCA_014155875.1 Cepaea nemoralis
AAATGATTTATGATTTTTGGGAAGTGGAGACGGCTTGGTGTGTGTGTGTGTGTATATATATATATATATATATATATATATATATATATATATATATATATATATATATATATATATATATATATATATATATATATATATATATATATGCGGCAAGCACAGTATACCCAATACGTTTCATAGCGTGAATATGATGGTCCTTTACTTTATCAGGACTTGTTAATAGGTGCAGTTTCTCTACATAAACAAGCTATCTACGCAAACCGATTGACTCTGCTAGATCAAAAATCGTTATTCAGACTACTCGTGCGCTGCTTGTGTATGTCGTTGTTTTTTTATCCGCTCGGATCATGAATGTGAACTGTTGCATTCTAATTACCTATATTAATTCAGTTAGTTTGAAGTCCACGCTTCGGTTGAACTCTCCAACCGCCATTATAATGGTCATCTAGAATGAGAAGACAGGCATTGGAGATCTTCTCGACGACTGGAAATATCAGCAGTAGAAGAAGCAGAGACAAACCAAGAGAAATAATGTTTGATGATCTTTGAGGGAAGTCATCGATAGATTTGATCCAGAATATCAAGGACCAAGATATTTTGTGAGATATGAATATCTGCGCCACTTTGCAGAGTGTCTGATGATCATGATGATGATTTCTTACTATTCTACTATTGCAGAATTAACAGCATATCTGTTCTTTAATTGATGCTAATATGTATATGATACTTGTCTTGTGGAATGTTTGTTAGTGTACTGGATGATAAAGAATAGTATACACATTAGGGGCGACAGGTAACCAGCTGATACCGCTGAAAAAGACATTGATCGGAACGTTCGTTTGTACCTGTATGTGTCTTAGTTTGACCAAGTTCCAGAGTCCTTTTCTGCGCTTATTAATTTTCATTAACAATGGTCGGCGGGTCAATCCACTGTAGTCAACGTACTAAGGCTCGTAAAATGGGTATTATTTTCAAACAATCTTCTGGGAAAGAAAGGCGGCAGGAAAGGGAGTTGGTCACCTCATGCTATTTGCTAGTGTATGTGAAGTCCTGACACATTCTGTAAGATAGGATATATACTCAGCAATACAAACCTGTCAGTTACAGCGAGGAATTAGAGTTAAAATCTACGTAGAACATACACTGTTGTGTGTATGTAAAATATGAACATTATAGCAACAAGCTGAGAAATAGCTAGTGGCAGTGAAAGTGTGGTTTCTGGGGAAATTGCAAAAGAACACTATCAACGGACAGAAAACGGATGAGGGCAGTCGTTCAAGAAACATTAACACCATAAGTTAATTAGATAAATTAAATGTAAAACAATTAAGATTCTTTTGGGGTATGTTATTAGAAGAAATAATCTTGAAAACTTAGTGACAACTACTAAACTACTTGAAAACAGAGCAAGGTGAAGACAAAGAGTTAACTGCCTAGATAGCTTGACCATGAGGCGTAATCGGGCCAACAGACCTCATCGCAAACGAGACTGATGTTTGTGCGAGATGACGAACCATGACCGCCAATGTTTATCGGCTAGACACATGATGATGATGCTGAATTTGTTATCACTATATCTGTTATTGAGTTACCCTGACCGTTTATTCTTCTTCTAAAATTACTACTTGACACGTGAGTTCTGGAAAATATCTCTTCCCTGGTGTGCTGGTGTGGGTGAGTGTTGTTGTTGAGGTATTAGCAAGTGCTAAGATAAACCTTTCATCTCAAGAGATATGTCTTGGGCGTTGTTGCCCCAGCTACCCGGGCATTTGTTTCTTCCCAGAACTGTTTGCACACATATCTTTCTAGATAAATAAACTCATTTCTTAACACAGCATGCAGGGTACATAACCGCCTGGGTTCTATTCTCACAGTTACATTTTCTGTTTGCTTTCAAAATTGTTTTTCATTGTTGTCAAAAGTGCATTTTTAAAGATGATCGAGACACCAAGCAAATCTCTTACCACCGGAAATACAATGATTGTTAGTTTACACTGACTGGTCATGCTTCACTCATAGTACTAATATAGGGTGTATTTTAATGTCTGTATGTGGTTGTTGAAAATATTGCCAGTCCAAGTTGTGTATTTACCTTTCATGTTGCATGAGTTTACAGATGGTGAATACAAATCTTGGAATGAAATATTTTCAAAAACCTCATAGTCATTAAAAATACACCTGATACAATCCAGGTTAAGGGTTGATTGAATCTAGTTATAAAGTTAAGTAAGTACAGGGCTCTGTTGTACGCCTTAAGACACTATGGGCATTTGGTGCTAGAGACATGGTTCTCAACCTTTTTTGGCCCGTGCCCCCCTTCACCATATTTTTAGGACGTCATTCCCTCCCCTCCACTTCACCATATTTTTAGGACGTCATTCCCTCCCCTCCCCTTCACCATATCTTTAGGACATCATTCCCTCCCCTCCCCCTTCACCATATTTTTAGGACGTCATTCCCTCCCCTCCCCCTTCACCATATTTTTAGGACGTCATTCCCTCCCCTCCCCTTCACCATATTTTTAGGACGTCATTCCCTCCCCTCCCCCTTCACCATATTTTTAGGACGTCATTCCCTCCTCTCCCCCTTCGCCATATTTTTAGGACGTCATTCCCTCCCCTCCCCTTCACCATATTTTTAGGACGTCATTCCCTCCCTCCCCTTCACCATATTTTAGGACGTCATTCCCTCCCCTCCCCCTTCACCATATTTTTAGGACGTCATTCCCTCCCTCCCCCTTCACCATATTTTTAGGACGTCATTCCCTCCCCTCCCCTTCACCATATTTTTAGGACGTCATTCCCTCCCTCCCCCTTCACCATATTTTTAGGACGTCATTCCCTCCCCTCCCCCTTCACCATATTTTTAGGACGTCATTCCCTCCCCTCCCCCTTCACCATATTTTAGGACGTCATTCCCTCCCCCTTCACCATATTTTTAGGACGTCATTCCTCCCCTCCCCCTTCACCATATTTTTAGGACGTCATTCCCTCCCCTCCCCCCTTCACCATATTTTAGGACGTCATTCCCTCCCCTCCCCTTCACCATATTTTTAGGACGTCAATCCCTCCCCTCCCCCTTCACCATATTTTTAGGACGTCATTCCCTCCCCTCCCCCTTCACAATATTTTTACGACGTTATTCCCTCCCCTCCCCCTTCACCATATTTTTAGGACGTCATTCCCTCCCCCTTCACCATATTTTTAGGACATCATTCCCTCCCCTCCCCCTTCACCATATTTTAGGACGTCATTCCCTCCCCTCCCCTTCACCATATTTTTAGGACGTCATTCCCTCCCTCCCCCTTCACCATATTTTTAGGACGTCATTCCCTCCCTCCCCCTTCACCATATTTTTAGGACGTCATTCCCTCTCCTCCCCCTTCACCATATTTTTAGGACGTCATTCCCTCCCCTCCCCTTCACCATATTTTTAGGACATCATTCCCTCCCCTCCCCTTGCAAATATTTTTAGGACGTCATTCCCTCCCCTCCCCCTTCACCATATTTTTAGGACGTCATTCCCTCCCCTCCCCCTTCACCATATTTTTTAGGACGTCATTCCCTCCCCTCCCCTTCACCATATTTTTAGGACGTCATTCCCTCCCCTCCCCTTCACCATATTTTTAGGACGTCATTCCCTCCCCTCCCCCTTCACCATATTTTTAGGACGTCATTCCCTCCCCTCCCCCTTCACCATATTTTTAGGACGTCATTCCCCCCCCCCCCTTCACCATAGTTTTAGGACGTCATTCCCTCCCCTCCCCCTTCACCATATTTTTAGGACGTCATTCCCTCCCCTCCCCTTCACCATATTTTTAGGACGTCATTCCCTCTCCTCCCCCTTCACCATATTTTTAGGACGTCATTCCCTCCCCTCCCCTTCACCATATTTTTACGACGTTATTCCCTCCCCTCCCCCTTCACCATATTTTTAGGACGTCATTCCCTCCCCTCCCCCTTCACCATATTTTTAGGACGTCATTCCCTCCCCCTTCACCATATTTTAGGACGTCATTCCCTCCCCTCCCCTTCACCATATTTTAGGACGTCATTCCCTCCCCTCCCCCTTCACCATATTTTTAGGACGTCATTCCCTCCCCTCCCCCTTCACCATATTTTTAGGACGTCATTCCCTCCCCTCCTCCTTCACCATATTTTTAGGACGTCATTCCCTCCCCTCCCCCTTCACCATATTTTTAGGACGTCATTCCCTCCCCTCCCCCTTCACCATATTTTTAGGACGTCATTCCCTCCCCTCCCCCTTCACCATATTTTTAGGACGTCATTCCCTCCCCTCTCCTTCACCATATTTTTAGGACGTCATTCCCTCCCCTCCCCCTTCACCATATTTTTAGGACGTCATTCCCTCCCCTCCCCCTTCACCATAGTTTTAGGACGTCATTCCCTCCCCTCCCCTTCACCATATTTTAGGACGTCATTCCCTCCCCTCCCCCCTTCACCATAGTTTAGGACGTCATTCCCTCCCCTCCCCCTTCACCATATTTTTAGGACGTCATTCCCTCCCCTCCCCCTTCACCATATTTTTACGACGTTATTCCCTCCCCTCCCCCTTCACCATATTTTTAGGACGTCATTCCCTCCCCTCCCCCTTCACCATATTTTTAGGACGTCATTCCCTCCCCTCCCCCTTCACCATATTTTAGGACGTCATTTCCCTCCCCTCCCCCTTCACCATATTTTTAGGACGTCATTCCCTCCCCTCCCCCTCACCATATTTTTAGAACGCCATTCCCCCCCCCCCCCCTCTTTGTATTTCCTCTCTAAAATTTCCCCCTTCCCCTACACAGTATACGTAATAATTGAAGCTAAATTTAATAGCACATACTAAAACAAGTGTAGACATCTACATAAAATATGATTTGTGGATCTACTTACGTTATAAAATGAATTTCAGAAGGGTGATACATACAGAACCGTAAAGTATGAGGGGAAAAACAATATCAAGTAATCGGTTCTTGTATTAACACAATCTAGAAATAATCTTAATTCCCCCCCCCCCCCCCCCCACTGGAAACCCTAAAATTACCACCTGGGGGGGGGGAATTCCCCACCGGTTGAGAACCACTGTGCCAGAGACATATTTTATAGACCATTCGGCACTCCGGGGATGGTAGGTCAGTATGGCTATTGTTACTACGGTACCGTAGCTCTAATTTGGTTTAGTCACTACGCTACAGCGGCTCAAATTTGCTTGACCACTACTCTATCGCAGTTCTTATTTGGTTCAGACACTAAGCTATCGCAGCTCTAATTTGGTTGTAACGTACGCTCCATTCATCACGTGCCATCCGATAAGCGTGGGCGGTCATGTTATGCCATCTCACTCGATCACCAGAGTCGTGGATCAGCTCCGTGTTCCTGCCTCGACCATGCCACATATCCAAGCCATCCAGGTATTTACTTCTCTGTCTTCCCCTTGGTCTCTCCCCTTTGATTTTGCCAGTTGTCACCAACTTCTCCAATTCATTTCTTCTCATAACATGCCCAAAAATTGTTCACTGTCTACGTCTAATGTCTCTAATCAGTTTACGATCTTCATTTATTTCTTGAAGGACTTGTTCATTGGTTTTTCTGTCTGTCTATGGTATTCTTTGCATTTTCCTCAGAAACCACATTTCCACAGCCATCAGATGTTTTTCAGCTTGACTGCTCATTGTCCACGCTTCACATCCATATAAAAGTACAGGTTCTATGTAGCACTTCAACACTCTTTTTCTCGTTTCAATTGATATCTTTTTATTGGTCAGTATGTTTTTCATCTTGCAAAAGGCTACCTTCGCAATGGCAATTCTTGTTCTAATATTTTAAAGGCATCTCCCATCACATGTTATGACTGTTCCGAGATAACTGTACCGATTAACTTGCTTAAGAATATGCCCATTTACTCGAATATCACATTGTGGTATTTCCTTCTTCCCAGTGACGACCATAATCTGTGTCTTCTTACTATTCAATTCTAACCCTAGTTGCTCACTGTGTGCAACAATCGCATCTATTAAATGTCGCAGGTCCTGTTCATTGTCTGCAATCAAGACTGTATCATCTGCATATCTAATGTTATTGATGTATCTTCCCCCAATGTTGATTCCTTTCATATCTTCTATATTTCTAAAACAATTTTCATTGTACAGGGAAAAAAGATCTGAAGACATTACACATCCCTGTCTCACACCTCTTTTAATAGGCTAATATTGACCTACTTCATTATCAATTATGATGGCAGCTTGTTGTTTACAATATGTTTTTTTTTACAAATCTAAGGTCTTTTCCATCAATTTGTAGATCTTCAAGCATCCTTATCATATCGACATGTCTCACTTTATCAAAAGCCTTTGCATAGTCAATAAAGCAAAGATATAGATCTTTGTTTACTTCTATAGAATGCTACTACGACTCTAACTTGGTCACGACGATTTTATTTCATCTTTGTTAACGAACACAACATGAAGAAACTAACGAACACAACATGAACAAACTACCAAGGAACCACTCTTGTCAGCAAACGTGGGGACATTGTTCAGCGTGGGCATCATGTTGGTCACATCATGGACGCTTCTATACATCTTCAGTCATATTGGGCATATGATGCCAACTCCATATAATTATAGACTTATCGGCACTCGAGGGGTGACGTGGTCAGTATCATATTGGCAGTTTTTACTTCCCAAGATATTTCCTGGTATTCATGTTAGACTAGGGCCGACGTGGGAGTGTAGATCAATTTTAAAACTTCGTCTCGATGTGAATTCGAAATCATGATCACGCGACCTGCAAGTGGGCGTCCAGCCAGTATTCTACCTCGACTCATGTTGGCCATACTTACTAGCCTAAAATTATGTTTCTGGTGTTTACAGCTGACGGCAAGAAACAAAGAATGCAGGGCGCGATTAATTCCAGATAAGATTACATGAAATAACGAACGAGTAGCTCGAGTGACAAACGTACACATACTAAAGGTTGTATTTAAGTTCTTGGTGCTACCTTTCCTCTGGAGTAAACTAGGCAAGCCGCGAGAGGGACTTTGGTGCATGGGCAACACCCGTTCTTTACATTTCAGCGCAGGTTATTATGCCTTTTTTAGTAGCACGATGTAACAAACTATTGTCTGTCAAGACGGCAAGATGCAGAATTAAGTCCTTGAGAACAACTCTGTAGGGAAACTTGGAAGAGTTGTGAAGTTAATTGTATATCCTTTACACGGTGTCGCAGTCAACATCACCATTATTTGGCTGTGTGTGATTTCTTGGCAAGTTTACGCTCAGTTGTTTGCTTTTGCTTTCTGAACGACCGGCAGCTCAATACGTTGTATGGAAACCAACGCAGTGCGGTCTGCTTCCAAATCGCCGCAGCTGTATTTCGAATGCGGTATGTGAGATTACGAACTGCAGTCCTAACCCCTCCTCTACAGTTGGTAAGAGTTGACAGAAGAATAATTCGTTGTCGAGAGGTGTAAATAAGGGTAATAGGAACAGTCTTCATTGCTGCAGCATGTAATAAATGAAACAGAAAGGTATGTTATAATCTGCGAAGAAATAAAATAATCAGAAATTCACTCAGTTTTGTATTCAACATTTGGGTTACTGCTATTAATGCGATACCGCAGAGGAAGATTGAAAACGCAAGAACACATGCAGATAAAGGCAAACCTTTCGAGCACAGTCTTTATCAACGAAAAAAAGAAACATAAAAAGAATACTTAGATAGAAAATTGAAATATCACCATCACAGAATAGTAATCGACATGATTCAACCAATAACATGAACAAAAACTTCAGTTTGACACTGTCGTGGAGGATTATGTAAAAAAATAATGGAGAATAGACACACCCACACACATTTCTACATACAAAGATCTCTCTCTCTCTCTCTCTCTATATATATATATATATATATATATATATATATATATATATTGCCAAGAAATCACAAACAGACAAAAATGCTGGGGTTAACTGCGACGCCCTGTAAAGGATATGCAACTAACTTTTTAAAAAAAGAAAAATTAACTATAGTCTAGATGTTTATGATTCTCTTCAACTTGAGACATAATCCGTGTCTGGCACTGGTAGCAAACTTTTGGTAATACTAAGTTGTTTAACACTTGTTCCTTGACTGGTGTATTCATATACGATGTTTGCTCTTCACAATGTTCAGTGTGGTAATTTCCCCGCCCAGAAATACACTCACACAGTTATGCTGTTTCTGTGAGCTCTAAGCTTTGTACTTAATCATGTGTTGGTGTCAGACAAACTGACAGCACTGGCCAGAAGGAACTTCAAACATTAAAACTCCGCCGAACAAACGTCTCCAGACATCAACGGTTTCGTGACCTCCTGAGTCTCATTACGATAACTCCTGGAGCTATATCGAACATTTATGTTTTCCAGCAGTGTTAATTATTTCACTCTGCTGACGTTTTGGATTTAACGCTGTGTTTGAGAGTCTGCGACATATAAACCATTGTGGAGCTAGCACTGTATTTTTGAGTTTCTGATATAGATATTGGGGATTTAACATAGTTTTAGTCTCTGAAATAGATAGTGTGGATTTAATACCGTGTTTTAGATTCTGTGATATAGATATTGGGGATTTAACATAGTTTTAGTCTCTGAAATAGATAGTGTGGATTTAATACCGTGTTTTAGATTCTGTGATATAGATATTGGGGATTTAACATAGTTTTAGTCTCTGAAATAGATAGTGTGGATTTAATACCGTGTTTTAGATTCTGTGATATAGATATTGTGCATTTAACATCATGTTTTAAATTATGTGATATATATATATATATATATATATATATATATATATATATATATATATATATATATATATATATATATATATATATATATAGTGGATTTAATACTGTTTTATATTCTGGATAAAGGCATTGTGTTATACATTCTGTGATATAGATATTGTGGATTTAACACCGTGGTATAGATTCTGTGATATAGAAGCCTGAGGTAGGAAATATTTCCAAGAAAGTTCTGTCACCATGGCAGACGGGGAGCTAACTAACCAGGCAGCGGCATCCAGACAGCTCATGAAAGACGACAGACCGTAAGTTGTCAGATTATGTTGATAATTTATTGTATTTCTATATTAGACAATCGCCGTAGCGTAGGAGCAAGATACTTACTTGCCTGCCGGTCCGGTAGTCACGAAATGTGCAAGGAACATAACATGAAAATTAGCACAAGCAAAACAATGGTAATGACTATAACTAAAGAAGAAAAAACAACAACAATTCACCTAAACGATCATCCCTTGAAACATGTAAAGAGTTTCAAATACCTAGGAAGTATAATATCATCAAATGGCAGATCAGAAGAAGAGATCGAAAATAGATGCAATAAGGCAAACCAACTCATTGGACAAATGGCACCAATACTAAAGAACACACATGTGTCAATAACTACAAAGAAAGCACTTTACAACACAATCTTCATACCAACTCCTATGCTACCAATGCCAAACCTGTATAATGACACAAAAAGAGAAAAGAAAAATCCCAACAACAGAAATGAGGTTCCTGAGAAGAATACTCAATGTATCAAGAAGAGATAAGATCAGAAATGAAGAAATCAGGACTAAAGTGGAGGGTTATAGCAGCACTAGATTTTTTATTAGAAAGCAGCAAGTCAAATGGTTTGGCCATGCAAGTAGGTTACCATTCAACAGCATACCACAACAAGCAATGATGTACAGACCAGATGGAAACAGAGGAAGAGGCCGACCACGTAAACGTTGGACGGGGGAAATATCAGAGTCCATGGGAATATCAATACATGAAGCCCATAATCGGGCACTCTCACGATGTTTATACTTCACCTCGACACCGTAAGGTACAAGAGGAACATGATGATATGAGATGATGAGATGAGATGAGAGGTCCGGTAGTCACGGGTTCAAACTCGTAACAATGAGTATTTTAAAATTGTATTAGGCTACCAAGTCGACCCAGTCTAAATTTGGAACCAGGAAATGTCTTGGGAAATAAAAGCGGCCGCCAATAATTTGACCTTTTACCACATCACCTCTTGAGTGCCTAACGCTCTATAGAAATATGTGTTTAGCACCATTTACCTAATACTCCTTAAGTAATGTAATGTTGTTTTTTACTTACTTATTTCTTTATTTTTACCTCTAATTATTGAGATTTTCTGGAAACTATAATTGCAGTGGCTGCTTTTAATTAATAACTGTTTATATGAGAATAAGTAACCATACTAACTATTTGAGACACAAGGAGTTACAATAACGATACCAGTAACAGTGGTTAACGTAACAGTTAGCTTGGACATAAGGAGATATTAGGGCTTGCCATGTTTGTTCTTTATATGACTAATACTTTCATTATTTTCACCAGTCTTGAATTGGTAATCACACCAACTGTTTGAGCCAGAAGGAGTTACAATAACGACAGTAGTTACAGTAGTTAATGTAGCAATTACCCTGGGCATAAGTGGATAATATGGCTTGCCGTTTTAGTTCAGTGTTTGACTGATACTTTCATTATTCCCTCTTTACCAATCTGTAACATTTTCCTCCTGATCTTTTTCACATGTTTATGTTGTTTTTCATCGTTTATTATTATGAACATTATCTGATACATTTAAGTCTTAGTAGGCGAAAATACTGCTACCACCATTGTAGACGAACCCGAACCTCTCTCGCTTGGTAAGTAAGCACATAATCATTATGGCATAGCTCAATCTAAGGTAAAAAGCTTCTTTATGTTGTTAGTTGCAACGAAACAATCACTATTTCACAGTTCCTCGTCATGTAACGGGTTGTTGGTATTGTTGCTCATTTCTGCTTCTTACCCTGACTGCTTTAAGAGCCGATTAGTGTTCGTAAATTTAATTCAGAACTAAGTCATGTAAACATGTTTACATCTCAGAGCCCATCGAAAAGACCTTGCAATTTGCTACGAAACCCAAACCACAGTACTATTACGCCGATTACAAACAGGAATCTAAATTTAATATTGTGACGGAGGCGTCCAGTCTAAATCCTTCTCTAGTGGCAAAAATTAAGTATACTTGCTCGCCTACTCGATGCCCGCTCGCCTACTCGATGCCCACAAGCTTTCCCAAGGAGTTCACAGTGTCATAAATATACTTAGCGACAGAGCGATACTTAGACTATGGCGGTAATACATCATGGCCCACACGTACCTTCTCAGATTCTATCTTAATTGTTTGTGGCTAATTGTTAATTGGCGGGCGGGCTGGCGGTGTTGACGGTGAACTGCTCTAGTAATGCCATGAGCAATGTCGGACGCAGGTTCCATGCCTGGACTGGTCACTTGCCAAAGTGAGGGAAAGATTGGCCACCTATTCCTGCTTGCTCTCAGGCCTACACAATGTGATGGCTCTATCACATTACAGACCCAATAGCAGGAAACTAATACAGAACTTCTAGAAAAAATGGGCATGAAAAGAGAGTTGATGAAAGAAATAAAAAAAAGAGGCAACTGAAATATTTCAGCCACATTAAAAGGCATAACACTCCTATAAAAACCATACTGGGGGGTAAGGTTGAAGGTAAACAAGCAAGAGTTACAGCGATACGAGGAAGATAACATCAAGAGATGGACGAACAGCAATTTGAGAGCATGTACAGTCAGAGCAAGAGACATACAATGTTGGAGATCAGTTGAGCCAACCTTAATTGTTGAGACGGCACCTGATTGGTTGACTGATTGAACAGGAAACTGCTACGGAAAAAATGTATTATTACTGCAGACACAGGAATTCAATTTTCCTCCTTCAAATGACGATAGCTGAAAGAACATTTGTACTTTATCTGATATTTCCGCGCTCAAAACTGTCTCATCGAGTTTAAAATATCACTCTTCTTGGCCATCAAAATGAACCAAATTTATTCTCACTACTTAGCTATCTACATTGAATTAATTAGATTATATTAGCTAATGCACAGCTATAGAAGTCAGCTTAAACAACAACGGATTTTTTTCCCTCAAATGTTTTCCTTACATAACATATAACAATGAAATAACTTCATTTTTATATATTTCTTTGATATCGTGTTATGGATAGATACGATACAATTCACAAAGAGTTCTCGCTATTATAAGCTCCCTTTATTAGATTACAGGAATCGATTTTCCTCCATGCCATGGCTTCGTGATGACCAAATTTACTGCTCAACCACGGCGGTGGCCATAATAATAGAACAGTTTGAAATCTTTTGGTCGCAGGCAGCAGATGTTGTGTCATTAGCTCTTTTCCCGGATGACCCAATCATCACGTAATGTGTTCTCGCGCTTTTCTCGTTCCGTAAAAGTAAATTAACTGATTCACTACCAAAAAGCTTATTATTCGGCTCAATTGAACTATATACTAAACTACCAAGAGTCGATAGATCGACAGACAGTGCGTTATTTGTTTAATTTCTCGTATTTTCCGCAATTTTAGCGCCTGGTAAATGCAAATTTACACCTGAAAAAGATGTACCTTTGGAACAATATCGGACACGAAGCGTGGAGTAAGCGTATTTTGAGAAAAATAGCTTGTGAAACTAGTTTGTTTGGAAATCTGGCTCCTACACGTTGCGTAAAGGTATCAACACTTCTAGCACATTAACTGTCTTACATGCATAAACACACATATTTGTCACGTGTGCTTTGCAAGACGTTGCGATCAACCCCCACCATAGGTTGTTTTACTAGGTAATTTAACTTCAGTAGTTTGTTATTGCTTTCTGAACAAAAAGTCAACAATTAAGTCCAACTGACGGATATAGGAAATGAAACTACTGTCCCGTCGTCCCCGCACGGGCAAATTGAGCGTAAGTGTGTTAAATCCAGTCGTAACATTAACTTCCAATGTTATTTTAGGTTTCTATATATTGATTCAAACTATATTTCTAATCATTCAATAACCCAACCTATCTTCATATAACACACCGATGTTCTTCTTGAAACACTTGTACGTTTGCAACAAAATATTAATATTACACTGAGTGTTCATACCAATTCATATTTAGTTTACGTTTTAAAATGTAATGTTTCAAAGTGAAATCTTGACCGTTGTACACAAATATGTTGCCACGCAGACAGGCAGAGAGATGTGTATACAGACACTCAGAAAGATTTAAGTTCACACGCAGACAGACGGAGAGATGTGTATAAGACAGACAGGGAGTGGTGTATACAAACATTCAGAAAGATTTAAGTTCACACGAAAACAAATAGAGAGATGTGTATATAGTCTCAGAAAGGTTTAAGTTCACACACAGGCAAAAATAGTGATGTGTATGTAGACACTAAGAAAGGTTTAAGTTCACACGCAGACAGACAGAGAGATATGTATATATTCTCAGAAAGGATTAAGTTCACACGCAGACAGAAAAAGTGATCCGTATATACTCTCAGAAAGGTGTAAGTTCACAAACAGACAGACAGAGAGATGTTATAAGACAGACATAGAGATGTGTATATAGACACTAATAAAGGTTTAAGTTCACATGCAGACGGACAGAGAGGTGTGTATAAGACAGACAGAGAGATGTGTATATACTCTCAGAAAGGTGTAAGTTCACATGCAGACAGAAAAAGTGATGCGTATATAGACTCTCAGAAAGGTGTAAGTTCACAAACAGACAGACAGAGAGATGTGATAAGACAGCATAGAGATGTGCATATAGACACTAATAAAGGTTTAAGTTCACATGCAGACGGACAGAGAGGTGTGTATAAGACAGACAGAGAGATGTGTATATACTCTCAGAAAGGTGTAAGTTCACATGCAGACAGAAAAAGTGATCCGTATATAGACTCTCAGAAAGGTGTAAGTTCACAAACAGACAGAGAGATGTGATAAGACAGACATAGAGAAGTGTATATAGACACTAATAAAGGTTTAAGTTCACATGCAGACGGACAGAGAGGTGTGTATAAGACAGACAGAGAGATGTGTATATAGACACTCAGAAAGATTTAAGTTAACACACAGACAGACAGAGAGATGTGTATACGACAGACAGATAGATGTGCATATCAATCAATCAATCAATCATGTGCCATGCCGGAAAGCATGGGCGGTCATGACTCGCCATTTCACTCGATCACCAGAGTCGTGGATAAGCTCAGTGTTCCTGTCTCGACCATGCCATGAGGCCAAGCCAACCAGACATTTACTTCTCGGTCTTCCTCTTGGTCTGTTCCCTTCGATCTTGCCAGTTGTCACAAAATTTTCCAATTCGTTTCTTCTCATAACATGTCCAAAAACTTTCAACTGTCTACGTCTAATTTCTCTAATCAATTTACGATTTTCATTTGTCTCCTGTAGTACTTAGTCATTTGTTTTTCTGTCTGTCCATGGTATTCTTTGCATTCTCCTCAGAAATCACACTTCTGTAGTCATCAGATGATTTTCAGCTTGACTGCACATTGTCCAAGTTTCACATCCATATAAAAGTACAGGCTCTATTTAGTGCCTCTCTCAAGGGATCTCCCATCAGATGTTATGACTGTTCCGAGATAATTGTATCGATTCACTTGTTGAAGAATATTCCCATTTTCTTGTATATTACATTGTGGTATTTCGTTATTCCTAGTGACGACCATAATCTGTGTCTTTTTACAATTTAATTTATTTGTTTACTTCTATAAGAACATTCAATAACGTATATGACCGAACAAATATATTCTGCATCTGCTGCGTATTGAACCCCGACCACAATCTAGGCAGACCAGCAGCGTATTCACTATACCACTGCTTCTCCTGTTAAATATAAATGCGGGTTAAAGAGACCTTCGTACGCGAAATGGCTTAATCACAAGTTATGGGAGGTAACCAATATTACCATCATGTATATACATATCATGATTACCGCCCTTTGCATAAATTTCCTATGTATGTTCCTCAAACAAGATTCTAATCGCTGTCGGTAACAAACATGCACATATAATAATGACAATCGTGGAAGCTGCGGTAGCGTGGTTACTAGCACGCTCACCTGCTGGTCCGGTCGTCATGCGTTTGAATCCCTATCTGTAAGACAGCCTAAAATTGGACGAAGAAATGTCCCGGGAAGTGTAATATTTACGTCACCCATCTAGTGCCGATTGGTTCATAAAATATGTTGTATTAGCACTATATATAAACTTCGGTCCAGTTCGTGTAAAAGAGTCTCTTTTTAAAGACAATAACAGTACATGAGTAATATAATTATAATACAATTGTAATATAATTATAAGCTACATAGAATGGCATCGAGAAGTAGTGTTCGACTTCATTAATCTATGATTATTCTGACCAAATGACGGTTCCAAGGATTGAAGATTCTCCACCAAGCCGGATCCCCGAGTAGTGAATTGGGTACCTAGATTTCTCAGATGTGGGTGAAATATACGAGGTGTTAGTCGGTGGCTGTGCTTTAGGGTTTAGTGAAATGCAGTTCCACAAGTCTCTGACATACGGAGTGCGAGGGTTCGAAATCAGCCGCTGGCCATTTGGAAGCAGACCGCTTTGCGTTGATTCTAATAATATGTGGCGGCGGCCGTTCAGGAAACAGTGGCGGACTACTGAACATAAATGTGTCTAGTAAATCAGAAACAGCTAATATATGATGGGGTTGACTTACCTGACACAGCTCGAGGCTTGCCAGCAGGCAACCAGTGGATGTTACATGGTGGTTGTAGCAAATATACAAGGGTTAAGTAGGTAAGGAACCTACGTCTGGTCTAGCAAACCAGTAGGGAATTTACTTGATCCTAAAACTTTGCTCCAGATTCATAGAGGAAATTGGAGGAAAGGCGCTAGTCACAGGCACTGGGACTCCAATTACCCCTCCCCACGACGCCTAATGGCATAAGTGGAAGACAACAACAACAACAAAAATATATGACTACCGTTCAAAACTAGGAAACCTGCCAACAAGAACAATGTGCAAACCGTGTGCGAATCTTATATATATATATATATATATATATATATATATATATATATATATATATATATATATATATATATATATATATTGATAGATAGATGCACTGCGCTCCTGGCCAGTGCTACAGAGTTTGTGTACTGATTTGAGAGTCTCTTAGTGTGACCTAAGGAAGGATGAGATAGGAGCATAATAGCTCATTTCCAAGACGACGAAGAACCTCTGAGTACGGGCAATTAATGAACTACTACTACTACTACTACTACTACTACTCATTGGCACCTTTCCTTCTTGACAGACGATAGTTTGGTACATTGTGCTTCAAAAAGGCTTAATAACTACGAACCATGGCGGTGGCGAGTGTGGCTGGTTAGGTTAATTCTTGCTCAAATGTTTTCCACAGTAGATGCATGTGAAAACATGGTCATTTCCACCATTGTGCATCATCTTACGTCTCTCACGGTCTGTGTGTGCTTTATCTGCAATCATTTTCTCTTTTGTCTTTATTCCATTTCTGATGTTTGCCCTCCATGCAACACGTTCAGCGGCGACTTGCTCCCAATGTGCATTATCTATGCCTGTATCAATCATGTCCCGCTTACACACATCTTTATATCGTAGTAGAGGCCGACCCTGAGATCTCCTACCCGTCTGTAATTCACCAAAAAAGATGTCCTTTGGTATTCTACCATCATCCATCCTCCTAACATGTCCTATCCATCTAAGTCTACGAAGACTGAGCATGGAATACACCGTCACACAACCTGATCTTTCCAATACTTCAGTATTTGTGATTTTGTCTTGCCACTTAATACCAAGTATTCTTCGCAGACACCGCATATGAAAGCTGTTTAAACGTTTCTCTTGGCGTGAGTAAGTTGTCCAGGTTTCACTGCCATAAAGAAGAGTACTAAGGACACAGGCTTGGTAGACGAGGACTTTTGTTTTGGCAGTAAGCTTCCTGTTCTCCCAGACTCTTTTTGCTAACATGTTCATTGTTGTTGCTGCCTTGTCAATCCTGATGTTGATTTCCTGATCGAGGGATAATTTGCTATTTACCTCTGATCCTAGATATGTAAAATGGTCTACTATCTCCAGTTCGGCGTCGTCAATAAAGATTGATGGTACGCCATGTGTACCTTGTGACATAATCTGTGTCTTCTTTTTGTTAATTGTTAAACCAAATTCAGAACAAGCATTGGAGAATGCAGATAGTAGATGTTGTAATTCTTCCTCAGAGTGGGTCGTAATCGCAGCATCATCTGCAAAAAGCAACTCTCTGATTAGTACCCTCCTAATTTTGGTCTTGGCCTTCAATCTCTGAGCATTATAGAGGCCACCATCTGAGCGTGAGTGAATGTATATACCATCATCCTGATCACGAAAGGCATATTTCAGTAGAAGTGAAAAGTATATCCAAAGAGGGTGGGGGATAGTACACAACCTTGCTTAACTCCACTCTTGATTTCAAACTCTTCTGAAGTTGAGCCATCAAACTTGATTATACCCTTCATGCCTGTGTGGAACGATTCCACAATGGACAGAAGAGTTGGTGGGCAGCCAATCTTCTTTAGTGCTTTGAACAGACCCTCACGACTGACCAAATCGAATGCCTTTGTGAGGTCGATGAAGGCAATAAACAGTGGCTGATTTTGTTCCCGGCATTTTTCTTGCATCTGTCGCAATGAGAATATCATATCAATGGTAGACCGGTTCTGACGGAAGCCGCACTGTGATTCGGGGTAGACTTGATCTCCCAGGACTTGAAGTCTGCGCAGGACAATTCTGGCAAATACTTTCCCAACAATACACAGAAGTGAGATACCCCTATAGTTGTTACAGTCCCTCCGATCGCCCTTGTTCTTGTACAGCGTTATGATGTTTGAATCTTTGAAATCCTGTGGGACTTGTCCTTCTCGCCAGCTTAGCTCTATTAGCTGGTGGATCTGTAGAGCGAGTGTGTCTTGCCCACTCCTGATTACCTCTATTGGAATCTCATCCTTACCTGGAGCCTTGCCAGATGCAAGCTCATTTATAGCACACTTAACTTCTGCTATAGTGGGAAGTGTGTCCAGGTGGTCAAGAGTTGGCAGGGCCTCTATGGCGTTGAGGGCATCATCCGCTAGCTTGGTCTCACTTGAGTAAAGCTCTAAATAGTGCTCGACCCATCTATCCATCTGCTGTTTCTTATCAGTGATGATTTCTCCAGACAAGGTTTTCAGTGGTGCACGTCTTTTGATCATTGGACCATAGGCTTTCTTTATCCCTTCATACATGCTTCTGATGTTTCCCTTATCACTTGCGATTTGAATGGACTCACATAACTTGATCCAATAATCATTTGCACACTGCCTGGCAGCCTTTTGCACATCCTTCCTAGCTTGCCTTAGCTCACTCAGAGTGTTATGCGTTGGTCTTTCCTTGTTTCTTTAGAGAGCTTTTTTCTTCTTATCAATTAAGGGCTGCAGAGTCTCGCTGTTTGCCGCAAACCAGTCCTGTCTCTTATGATCCACAGTGCCGTAAACCCTTACCGCTGTTTTATAAATAGTTTCCTTAAGTTTACTCCATTTATCATTTACTATACAATTTTCTGATGTATCATTGAAAGCGTCTTCAAGTTGCTGTTGAAATTCAAAGCACTTTCCAGGATCGTGAGTGTTAATAGTATTAATCCTGGGGCTAGACTTGTGTTTAGCTGTGTAGATTCTCTTTGGTCTCAGTCTAACCCCTGCAACAACCAAAGAATGATCTGTATCACAGTCAGAACTGTGGTAACTTCGAGTTAATGATGTATGGTTCAGATGTTGTCTCCGTGTGATAATGAAGTCCAGCTGATGCCAAAGACCGGATCTTGGATGTTTCCATGTGACCTAATGCAGCTCTTTTGTTTAAAAAAGGAGTTTGTAATACATAGGTCATTTCTAGTGCAATGCTCCAGCAGCCTTTGCCCATTATCATTCATGCGACCGATGTTGTATTTTCCAAGGCACACTGGCCATGAACTCGAGTCCTTGCCCGCACGAGCATTGAAATCACCGAGCATATAAATGTAGTCGGATTTTGGAACTGCCTTGATCACAGAGTCTAGCTGCTCATAGAACGTATCCTTCACATCATCAGAGGAAGCGAGTGTCGGTGCATATGCAGTGAGAATGGTGGCAAATCCACAAGAGGTTGCCAAGCGCAGTGATAATAATCTTTCATTACCTCCAGCTGGGATATCAATAAGAGGCAATGCGTGGCGCCCCATGTCTACGCCAACTGACAAGGACTTATAACCCGTAACAGTTGCCTCTCGCTTTGATTCCGAGACCGGTTAAGACCAGGGATGGAGTTATTGCCTCTCCATAGCACAAAGCCTGGGCTAAATTAAAGAAACCATGTGTTGCCCATGCAGCATGATCCCTCTCTCGGCCTGCCTAGTTCACTCCAGAGGAATGTTAACACCTATACATCTGGAACAAGACAAGCTGCAGAAGCTGTCGGATCAGCAAAGCAATGCTCTAACTGTACGCCTGTCGGAGCTTCGATCCTAGACCAGCTGCCAACCAAGGCTTAGGGCCTGGTCTGCCCTGCCATGACTTATTTTGTCTTTGGGTTGCATTTCCTCGCACCAGGATAAGGCTTGTACCCTCCCACTTGCGCTCTTCCGCCCGAAGCCGTTGGCACAGTGTGGGGTGTCGGGTTTGGTAAGCTCCGCCCAACATTCGGCGCTGACAGAAAGCAGGTAGTACCGTCTACTGTCATACGGTAGCTCAATCATATCTGACTAAGACCTGACTACAACAACTACTACTACTACTACTACTACTACTACTACTACTACTACTACTACTACTACTACTACTACTACTACTACTACTACTACTAGTACTGCTGCTGCTGCGACTGCTGCTACTACTACTACGATTACTAATACTCTTAATACGACTACAGATGCTCCTAAAACTTCTACTACTAATACTGCTGCTGATAATAACACTGATGCTGCTACTGCTGCTGCTACTCCTCCTCCTCCTCCTACTACTACTACTACTACTACTACTACTACTACTACTACCACTACTACTACTACGACTACTACTACTACTACTACTACTACTACTACTACTGCTACTGCTGCTGCTACTACTACTACTACTACTACTACTACTACTACTACTACTACTACTACTACTACTACTACTACTACTCTTACTCCTACTACTAATACTATTAATACGACTACAGATGCTCCTAACACTTCTGCTACTAATACTAAATTTAAAAAAAAATTAAGTTGCATGTCCTTCACAGACGTAGCAGTCAACCCCAGCATTTTCGCTGTTCGTGATTCCTGGGCAAATTTTACGTTCAGTAGTTTGCTATTGCTATCTGAACGACCTGGCTCCTAAACCTGTTTCGATAAAACCAGCACCGCTGTGTTTGGAACCCGGGTATACGGGCTCATAAACCGCATTCGCAAGCCCTTAGCCACAGAGACCGATTAATAATACTGCTACTACTGATGCTGCTGCTACTACTACTACTACTACTACTACTACTACTACTACTACTACTACTACTACTACTACTACTACTACTACTACTACTCTTTTTCTTCTTCGATGCCGCCTTCATTGGCGCCGCCATCGTTGTCGTGTTGCCGTCTCCCTTCGTATCCTCTTCTGTTTTTTTTTTATTGTTTTAAATTCATACCTCTTCTTCCAATCGCTTCATTGATAGTTACACCTTCTTGTATGTTCTCATAATGAAGTCGACAGTTTTTCGTTTTTGGAATTCCGCGTGCATCCTTTTCTTTCGGAGCTCCTGTAGTTGTCATGAATGTATTATTGTTGATTCCTCTGTCTTAGGGGTTCCCAAGCTGTACACTCTGGTTATCTAGCTTAGGCCGCGCTCCCTGGCGAAGGGCTTAACGACTTTCTCTCTTATCCCGTATATCCACGTGGAGAACACAGCTGCGCGAGATTCGGCAGCGGATCGCGTCTCGTTGGTTACTTACGGGGTATGTGAGCCGGTCGCTCAGAAAGCAATGGCAAACTACTGAGCTTAATATTGCCAAGAACATCAACAACACCTAAAAAATGCTGGCGTTGACTACAACGTCCTGTAAGGGATATGCAACTTTAAAAAAAAATCTAGCTTAGATATTCCCGGTCCCTGACATTACTCTGTGAATCACTAGTTTAATGGTTCCCTGACTTTATACTATGAACTCTTTAGTTTAGCGGTTCCTGATTTTGTACTGTGAACTCTCTAGTTCAGCGGTCCCCTGACTTTATACTGTGAACTCTCTAGTTCAGCGGTTCATGATTTTAAACTTTGAACCCTCTAGGTCAGCGGTTCCTGATTTTATACTGTGAACTCTCTAGTTCAGCGGTTCTCTGACTTTATACTGTGAACTCTCTAGTTCAGCGGTCCCCTGACTTTATACCGTGAACTCTCTAGTTCAGCGGTTCCAGACGTTATACTGTGTACCCTCTAGTTCTGCGGTTCCCTGACTTTACACTGTTTTTCCTCTGTTCTTTATATTATGGACCATCAGCTCAGTGGATCCCCAACTTTGTAGTATGGGCTTCTGTCCCCGCCCATTCGCTAACTTTGTGCTCGGGGTCCTCTATCTCAATATTCACATAATGTGACCATTCTGGCTTACTGATTCCCATACTTGGTCCACTGGGTCTTCTAGCTCAGTGGTTCCAAAAGTTAATTTTCTGGCTCTCACTTTACTCATACCTCTTAGAACTTTGCAGGAATTGGAAATATATTCAGGGGTTACTGGTTTAAATGCATATAGTTTGTAGCATATCCTGTGTTGGTTCTTCGTAGAATGTTACAAAACACGTCAGAAGATTAAGATGACCTAGGTCCAATTATTGCAATAGACCAATTCACAATGACTGATCATGACCAATTGGCCATTTCGCAAGCAATAGAGAAGAAAATCAGGACTTTGAGTCTTAAATATTGCATAAACATTCTTAGAATATAATGGGCCAAGAAGAAGTCATATACTGACATTCTAGAAGATTTGAATATAAGACAAACCTGCTCCATAAACAGAGTAACAGAGTAGTATCTAGGTAATTGAAAGAAGCGGGTCGTATTAAACGTCACACTGGTTGTAAAAGATCAGTGATGGAAGACAGGGCTCCTGGAGGAAGTGGAAGCGGTCGATCACCTCGAAAATAAACTTATGACATTGCAGACACTTTGGACATGAAACGTCATGAGGAAGAGGACTTGGCAAAGAAATTAGACACTTTTCGTCAGGCCTTGATGAGAGTGACGTAGTGTAAAATACTTGAAATATGATGATGATGATGATGATGATGATGATGATGATGGTGACGATGTTGATAATGATGACGATGTTGATGATGACGGTGATGATAATGATGATTCCTAGCCCTGTGTAGAGTGAACAGTAATAGACTGACATGAGCACAATGTCTACTTATATATATATATATATATATATATATATATATATATATATATATATATATATATATATATATATATATATATATATATATATATATATATATCACAGAAGATGGCAGATTGGACAGAGACATTGAAATCAGATGTCAAAAAGCTAGTGCACTTACATATCAACTATCACCCTTGCTGAAGCATCAAAACATACCCATGTCCGCAAAACGACAGATAATAAACAGCATATTCACACCAACCCTATGCTATCAATCTCAAACCTGGACTTTATCCAAATTACACCTTCGCAAAATCAACACCTGCGAAATGAGATGCCTGAGGAGAGCTGCCAACTTAACAATCCGAGACCGAGTAAGAAATGCTACTATCAGACAGACAGTGGGATCAACACCTTGTGCCACATTTATTGAAAGACAGAAGATCAAGTGGTTTGGCCATGTCGTTAGAATGCAACATCAGCAACTACCATCACTAGCCTTACATCAAAGATCATCTGCGATGAGACCACGAGGACGTCCAAGAAGAAAATGGATTGACGACATCAGAGACATTGTACAACCACACGGAATGACACTATCCAGTGCCGTCCACCGGGCGCTGGAACGCAAATTATTCCTCCCCACGACGCTTTACGGCAGAAGTGGAAGATGATGATGATGATGATGATGATGATGATATATATGTATATATATATATGTGTGTGTATGTGTGTGTGTGTGTGTGTGTGTGTGTGTGTGTGGCTTTCGCTCGCTTTTGAACGTGAGCTTAGTCCACACACATAATACTATTAGTCGAGATCACAAGATTTTTGCGTGAGGGACAGCTTTCCCCATAGTCTGTGTCCCTCGCTATAGTAGCGGCTTTACAATGCTAATTAACGAGCACCGCCACCTTGTCTCTGATGCATGCATCAACACCAGAATTAGGCGTCACGCAATGAGAGAACCCGGAAAATGTACTATTGTATGGAAGTTTACGTTTTGTTCACGCCCTCACTTTAGGTCTGCTCTTTTCTCGCTTTGCGTCACTATTTCATTCATGGAGACACAGCTTTTGTTGGCATGTTTTACTGCTTATTTCATATTGCTAAGCTGTGGTTTCACTTTCATATTGCTAGGCTGTGGTTTTACTTTCATATTGCCAGGCTGTGGTTTTACTATTTATTGTCCTGATGTTCGTCTGGTTTAGAATGTATATTACCTTCTTTGCCATCTATGTCTCGACAAGCCTCCGTTTCTTTTTATCAATAGGAAGGGAGGGAGTTTTTCTGACTAGACACTAGCCTGCCCGGCCGATAGTCAAGGGTTCGATTCCTCATCAGGACTTATTTGTTAAAGTGACATGGGCTCCCAGGACGATCTAGTTTAAAAATGGATACCAGAAAACGATGCGGAAGTAAAGTAGGTCGTTGTTATAATGACTGCATCATGTACTGAATGCTAATTAGTCTACAGAAATATGAATCTAGCACCGTATGCCAAGTTCACCTTTTGGCGTGTAGAAGGATCCCTTGCTTACTTTTCCTTTCTATTGCAGAGGAAACCCGGGCCTTAAAACAGCGTGGTAACTACTCGGACAAGCATCAGTTAGTGCTTTTGTCCTTATCAGAAGTATCGTAGTTAGAATTGCCTAGGACGTGTGTGAACAGCGCTAATACTTTTTGTTATATATGCGGTGAGGTGATATTTCTATCACAAACACGAAATATAACTAAAGTGTTTAAGAAGACGTACAGTTTGTATTTTTTTTATGCAGAATTGGAGATCAAAATAAGAGCTTGGCGCCACACATATGCTGCAATAAATGTGCAGCACATCTTAACCTGTGGTTGACTGGTAAAAAAGACTGCTTTTTGCAGTCCCAATGATCTGGAGAGAGCCCACTGATCATCTCAACAACTGTTACTTTTGCATGGTCCCTCAAACTGGGAAAGGCATATGGAAGCATAAATATTGGACTCTGGAATATCCAAACATCCCTGCCGCATTACGTCCGGTATCATATGGTTATGACCTACCAGTTCCAAAATACGCCTTTTAAAAACATTATATGTGAACTTTAGATATTGTTTTTATTTTTTTCCCTATCATTTAATGATTCGCCTAAAGACTGATCATCGCAAGCCAAGGACAGGGACGTTAAAATTAGCAACATGGAACGTTAGGACGTTAAACGACGACTAAAAATTAGAGAACATAAAATAAAACATTGAAAGAGAAAAAAATTAATATCTTAGGGATGTGCGAAACGAGATGGACAGGAGCAGGCATCAAGATAGATGAAGATGTTAAGATTATTTATTCTAAAGGTGAGGATCGACAAAGGGGAGTGGCAATTATTTTTGACCGGAAAACATCAAAATCTGTTCAAGGATTTGGGCTGTGTTGGTCAGAGTTCTACTAGTTAAATTAAGTGGCAGACCTTTTAGCATAAATGTTATTCAAGTATATGCCCCAACAGGGAGAATCCAGTGAAGATAGTGCAGACGAATTTTATAATGATATAGAGTCTGCCTTAAACAAATGTAAAAATTCAGAAATAAACATCATAATAGGGGACTTCAATGCAAAAGTAGGAAATCAAGGTGATAGATACACAGTACTAAACCATAGTTTAGGAGAGAGAAATGAAAGAGGATATAGACTCGTAGAGTGGGCAAAAGAAAGGAAATGATTGTAGGAAACAGCAACACCCTAGAAGATTATGGACATGGAGGAGTCCTGATAGCAGGATTAGAAACCAGATTGACTACATTTTGATTAGCAGAAGATTTAGAAACGTGCTAACAATAACAAAAACAGTCCCCAGTGCTGATTGTTATAGTGACCACAGATTACTCACAGGAACATCGAGGACAAAGTTGAAGAAAGTCAAGTATATAACAGGAAACACTAAATATGATTTGTGTCTTAGGGATGTGCGACACGAGATGGACAGGAGCAGGCATCAAGATAGATGAAGATGTTAAGATTATTTATTCTAAAGGTGAGGATCGACAAAGGGGAGTGGCAATTATTTTTGACCGGAAAACATCAAAATCTGTTCAAGGATTTGGGCCGTGTTGGTCAGAGTTCTACTAGTTAAATTAAGTGGCAGACCTTTTAACATAAATGTTATTCAAGTATATGCCCCAACAGGAGAATCCAGTGAAGATAGTGCAGAAGAATTTTATAATGACATAGAGTCTGCCTTAAACAAATGTAAAAATTCAGAAATAAACATCATAATAGGGGACTTCAATGCAAAAGTAGGAAATCAAGGTGATAGATACACAGTACTAAACTATGGTTTAGGAGAGAGAAATGAAAGAGGATATAGACTCGTAGAGTGGGCAAAAGAAAAGGAAATGATTGTAGGAAACAGCAACACCCTAGACGATTATGGACATGGAGGAGTCCTGATAGCAGGATTAGAAACCAGATTGACTACATTTTGATTAGCAGAAGATTTAGAAACGTGCTAACAATAACAAAAACAGTTCCCAGTGCTGATTGTTATAGTGACCACAGATTACTCACAGGAACATTGAGGACAAAGTTGAAGAAAGTCAAGTATATAACAGGAAACACTAAATATGATTTGTGTAGATTGAGTAATGACAAGGAAATACAAAACAAATTCAACATAGAAGTACAGAACAGATTTCATATATTGTCTGATCTAGAGATCCTATTCCAGGATGTGGATGATCAATGAGAAACGTTGAAGAATTCAATCGGTTTGGCTGAAGAAACAACTATTCCAGAATTAAAGAACGTGGGTCGTAAGAAATGGATGACTGAAGAAATTTAACACCTAATGGAAACAAAAAGACTCAACAAAAATAATTCTGCCGAATATGAAGAAATTCACAAACAAGTCAGAATATTATGTAAGGAGGCAAAAGAAGCATGGCTTGGGGAAAAGTGCTTAGAAATTGAAAACCAACACAACAGTCAAAATACCAAATTAGTGCACAAAAGAATTCAGGAACTTACTAATAAAAGAACAAGTACATCAACAGGTTGTCTAAAAATTAAAGATGGCAATATCATAATAGAAAAAGATCAGATTCTACATGTATAGACAGATTATGTGAAACACCTTTATGATGATAACAGCGAGGAACAGTATGCTATTAGATTTAATAATGAAGGACCGCCAATTTTGGAAGATGGAGGTTCGAAATGTTCTTAAGCATATGAAAGCTGGCAAGGCCCCCGGTGTAGATAACTATCACAACAGAAATGATTAAAGCTTTAGAAGAATTTGGACTAGAGCAAGTCACCAGACCGCTGAACACATTATATGGTACTGGAGATATACCTTCTGAATTATGTAACTCTGCATTTATTGCAATCCCAAAGAAATCAGGAGCCTTGGAATGGGATCAACATAGAACAATTAGTATAATGAGTCACATCACAAAGATTTTGCTACGAATTATCATGCAAAGAATGAGGAGGAAAATACAACCTGAAATAGATCTACAAATTGATGGGAAAGACATTAGACTTATAAAAAACATATATTGGAAACAACAAGCTGCCATAAGGATTGATAATGAAGTGGGACACTATCAGCCTGTTAAGAGAGGTGTTAGGCAAGGATGTGTGATGTCTCCAGATTTTTTTTCCCTATACAGTGAAAATATTTTCAGAAATGTAGAGGATATAAATGGAATCAGCATTGGCGAACGAAACATCAATAACATTAGATATGAAGATGATACAGTATTGATTGCAGACAATGCGCAGGATCTGCAACAATTAGTGTATGCAGTTATTGTACACAGTGAGCAACTGGGGTTAGAGTTAAATTGTAAAAAGACACAGGTTATGGTCGTCACTAGGAATAACGAAGTGCCACAATGTAATATACAAGTGAATGGAAATATTCTTCAAAAAGTGAATCGGTACAATTATCTCGGAACAGTCATAACATCTGATGGGAGATGCCTTGAAGCGATTAGAACAAGAATCGTCATGGCGAAAGTAGCCTTAAGCAAGATGAAAAACATTTTGACCAATAAAAAGATGTCAATTGAAACGAGAAAAAGAGTATTGAGGGGATACATAGAGCCTGTTCTTTTGTATGGATGTGAAACTTGGACAATGAGCAGTCAAGCTGAAAAACATCTGATGGCTGCAGAAATGTGGTTTCTGAGGAAAATGCAAAGAATACCATGGACAGACAGAAAAACCAATGACCAAGTACTACAGGAGACAAATGAAAATCGTAAATTGATTAGAGAAATTAGACGTAGACAGTCAAAATTTTTTGGACATGTTATGAGAAGAAATGGATTGGAGAACTTAGTGACAACTGACAAGATCGAAGGGAACAGACCAAGAGGAAGACCGAGAGGAAAATACCTGGATGGCTTGGCCACATGCGCATGGACGAGACAGGAACACTGAGCTGATCCACGACTCTGGTGATCGAGTGAAATGGCGAGTCATGACCGCCCACGCTTTCCGGCATGACACATGATTGATTGATTGATCATTTTAGGTTGAAATATCAATTAATTGAGTACTGAAACCACAATGTTTATAATGCTAAAGTAGAAATACTAACCGGTTTACCCCAGAGAATTAAACACACATACATTATTTGTATTACTGTAATGTAAATTCATCATTTAAAAACAACAGCGGAGTGCAATTTGGTGAATTTTACTATGATATTTGAAATCAACATGTCAAGATGAATAAGAAATGGTGTTTTTAAATTCTGATACAAGTAACTTTTGAAAATTTGTTGAATAGTGTAAACAGACAGTAACTGGTGTCATCAGTATTAAGACTCTTCGCTGGCTGTTGAAGATGAGGACGAAGTACGGATGGGCATGTCGCGAGTGCTGTGATGTCGGCTCTTGAGCCTCTTGACTCACTTCAACTTATTAATCCCTTTTTCTGCACTTCTCATTCTCAAATGCTTATTCTAGAGACATGAATAAATCAAACGCAGAAAACGGAAAAAAACATCATAACGGAACAACCCAAATTTACCAGTTCTTCAAAGAAACAAGTGGGATAGAATAAATCACGGTATTTTCCACTTGATGGATCACAACTGTTTTCCTTTCCCGCGTGATCAAGCGCCCGGTGCACATAGAAAGTAATGATCCAAGTTTTAATAATCACGAAATGCACAACTAATTTTGCTCAAGTCACGCAGCATGGTTTCTTGTATGTTGACAAATCAAATAGCTCTCCACTAAAGGTGTAGGCATGTTTCGCCTGAACCAGACTAAAGCATGCCTTTGGGGATGATAAACACAGCCATGTTTACACCGGGAACCTTAGTTGCGTAATGGCTAGAGCTAGTTTGCCGGCCTGGTGGCCATGGGCTCGACTGCATCAGGGCGATTCGAATTTTTAACTGATTCAGTGACAACAACAAAAAGTAGATTTGGATCTAACAAAAATGGATGGCGCAAAATTGGAAGTAGGGGTGTGTCACAGTAATTAATTAAAAGTTGTTACTCTAGTAGCAGACCTGTTGTATTATTTATCACATACTATTGCATTATATATCACATTAAAGGGGGTTGTACAAAGATAACTACTATATATAAGCTCATGGCAGATATGAGAAGATGGCTTAAGACGATTCATCATCCCATGACACTTAATCAGTTAAAATTTGCCTCGGCTCCCAGGTTGACACAGCCTAAAATAGGTGCCATGAAATGTGATTGAGAGTAAAGGCGTCCGATGGGATACTGATCACGTCATTCACTGAGTGCCGTTTGATCTATAAAATATGGGTTCGGCATCATATATACCCAACACACCTTAAGGCGTGTAGCATGGTCCTGTACTTACTGTACTTAGTTCACATCGCGTGTTGGACATTTAAAAACAGCCGTCGACTAGAATCATATACTGAAGTTAGTGTAGAAACAATATAGACTTTTTCAGGGCACTAAAGGAACATGAATACGATCAGAGAAAATAAGTGTGATTGAATTATTTCTGTCGGGGTCTGTGAATCTGTGGCTTTAAGTAAGTGACAGGAATTTCACAATTGACATAGCAGGTTGGATGTCAGCCGTGTGTGATTTCAGGGCAGATCGCTTAGCGTTGATTTTAACAGTTATATGATCGTCGGTCGTTCAGAAAGTAGTGGCAAACAAATAGAACATAACATTACATAGGAAATCACAAAGAGCCAATACATGCTAGGGTTGATTACTACGCCCTGCAAACGACATACAACTGGCTTTTTGAATGAGTTTAACGATTCACCTGAAATCACAGTTTGAAACTGCCCCAACTTTCCTACAGATTATACTAGAAGAGAAATATACAATGATGTTGCTATGAAAATTATATTCAATTAGTTATGGTACGCAGATTGTTGGATAGACATTACGGCTCTCAAAGGCAGTGGAATAACTGTTAATTTAATCAATAGTTTATGTCTCAAGCTGCTATCATCATCTTCATCATCATCATCATCATCATCATCATCATCATCATCATCATCATCATCATCATCATCATCATCATCATCATCATCATCAGGAAGTGTCCTGCTGACTTGTGAGGGTGATCATACTTCTCCACATTTTGACATCTCCAAAGGCATGTATCAATTCCTATGATGACACCCACCCGCGCCAATGACACAAGACTATCGTGAAATTTATCTTGTCTTCTCCTGTCTCTCTTTCTGCAAATATGTCCAGTTGTCAAGCTGCTGTACTTAAAGTAATACATATGTATGCACGGAGTCAGGAGTTGCCGTAGCATAGCGATTTGTGCACATAACCGTCAAGAAAGTGAACAGGATTTAATTCCATATGAGGCAGATCTTATTTTCTTCCGATAGGTATGCTAGTGTGGTCGTTCCAGCCTTTTAAGAATATGTACCTCAGAGTTTTCTTGGAATTGTCTGTGAAGTAATGGAGACGAAGAAGTCACTAACCCTCGACCTCATCATGACAGTCATTTCTTTGGGACTACTTTCTTTATACGAAGTTATAATATTAATACTATGGGACAATAGCGACAGAGTTGTTTAGAGTGAGAACTGGGTGGAGGAAACGTGAGATAAAGTAACACTTGAGACAGAATGGTTTACTGTGAAAATTGGATAGGATAACATGAGTTAAAGCAACAATTGAAACAAAGAGTTGGTTTTCTGTGAGAATTATATAAAGCAACATGGGTTAAAGTAACATTTGAAAAAAATAATGGTTTACTGTGAGAATTAGATGAGGCAATATTAGTTAAAGTAAAAATTAACAGAGATAGAGGGTGGTTTACTGTGAGAATTAGACGAGGCAACATGAGTTAAAGTAATAATTGAGACAGGATGGTTTACTATGAGAATTTAATGGAACAACAGGAGTTAAACAACAATTGTAAGTGAGGAGGTAATGTAAGAACAAGATAGGTTAGAAGCTTGATCCAATTCACTCAGAGTAGGGTAGTGTAAAACATGCGTGAGGCAGAAAGTAAGGAACGAGATAGAGTGCGGTAATGTAAACAATTGGATGCGACAAACGAAGCTAATGTGGTAGTAGAAATAAAAATTAATTAATGTAAATAATGGATGATACAGGAAACAGTACCCGTTCAATCGGGATAGGGTGGATTGATGTGCGACGTGGTTGCTACAGAAGATGTTTAAGTGACACGGTTTTTTTTTTTTAGCATATCCTTTACAGGACTTAGCTGTCAACACCAGCATCTTTCAGCTGTATGTTGATCTCTTGGCAAGATTACGCTCAGTAGTTTGCCATTGCTTTCTGAGCGGCCGGCTCACATACCCCGTAGGTTACCGATGCGATTCGAACCACTGCTGAATTTGAACCGTCATCACGTTACCTGACGAGAGTATACGAGATTACGGAGAAAAGTCATAACCTCTAAGCCACGAAGCCGGCAAGTGACACGGTACAATATACAAATTTGTTGCGTGTCTATAGCAGGACATTGCGATCAATGTCAGATTGATTTTCAATAGTTTGTCATTGCTTTCCGAACGTTTTTTTTTTAAAGAGTTGCGTATCCCTTACGAGATGCTGCAGTCAACATCAGCATTTTCCAGCTTACTGTTGATGTATTATGCAAGTGTTACGTTCAGTAGTTTGCCATTGCTTTCTGAACGACCGGCTCCCATACCAGGATGTTATAACGCAACACGACACGGTCTGCTGCACAAATCGTCGCAGCTGAGTTTCGAACACCTGGTACCCGGGTCACGAACCGTTCGCAAGCCTTTAGCCACGGAGTCAACGTAATAAGCCCAACTGACCGCTGTTAAGAATGCACCCACTGCCACGCCGATAGCACAAGGAAATGTAAGAGCGAGCACTCTTACCCTTTAACTAGAGTGAGATAATATTTGAAATTGATTATCGCGCAAGCTTTTTTGTCATGGTTCACGATGTTGATGACTATGCCATTAGGAGAGCCCACTAACCAGGACGCTACCATATACATGTCTTAAATGAAGTCTTTATAGAAAAGAAGAAAAAAAAAAACAGCGGTATTTGCTTACCCCACAAATGGTGCCGCCCACGTCCAGTCCTGCCCGGCACGTAGCCAGCCAACTCTCAGCAACTGAATATGTTCCCAGCGTGAGGCGTACACTAATTCACATGTTGTGGGACATACCATTGTGGTCAACGTTTGTTTTTACGGATTTCGATCGCAGCTGTGTATTTATTGTGTTTTGTTTTAAATTTTGTTTAGTTACTAATTGCTAACATTCCTTAGAAAATGTACATTTCTCGTATTGCTCTACTATTTACAAAATGGGGAGTGTGTCTGTGTGTCTGTGTGTTGTGTGTGTGTGTGTCTGTGTGTTGTGTGTCTGTGTGTCTGTGTGTCTGTGTGTTGTGTGCGTGTGTCTGTGTGTTGTGTGCGTGTGTCTGTGTGTTGTGTGCGTGTGTCTGTCTGTCTGTGTGTTGTGTGTGTGTGTGTCTGTGTGTCTGTGTGTTGTGTGCGTGTGTCTGTCTGTCTGTGTGTTGTGTGCGTGTGTCTGTAGTTATGTATATGCTCAGATTTACTTATAGATAGTCTATACAAATAGATAGGCTGTAAATTAATAAATACAAAAATAGACAGGCTGGCAGGCAGACAGACAGACAGTTATATCTATAGACAGATAGACTGGCATATTTGTATACGTGTGAACTCAGACGGTCTGACCAACGAACAGAAAGAAAATTCACCAACAGAAAACTCGCCAAATACTTTCGTAGATAGGTAAAATTACTGAATATTAACATACCTAGTTAGTTAGATACACTAATATGGCTTCGTGTGTAGACATACACAGTACTTAACATAGCAAGGTAAGTAGACATACTAAGTGCTTAAAATAGTAGTAATAGACTATAATACTAAAAAAAAAAAAAATTTTTTTTCTATCCTTAAGGGGCTTTTTGTCAAACCAGCATTTTCAGCTGTGTTGATTTTTGGCAAGGTTTTCGTTTAGTAGTTTGCCATTGCTTTCTGAACGCCGGCTCAACCCAAAAAAAACCCCGGTTTAAGGGTTTCGGGAAAGCGTTCGAAACAAACCCCTTTTTTGAAATTTTTTTTTAAACCATCACGGTTTAAAAACCCCTTTTTTTCGAAAAAGTATTTACGAGGGGATTACCCCCGGAAGGGGGGGAAAAGGGGCGGCCTTTAACCTTCTTTTAAGGGCCCGAAGCCCCGGGGGCCGCCTTTTTGAAAAAAAAAGGGGAGGAAAATACCGGGGGAAATACT
>JACEFZ010013150.1:0-51174 GCA_014155875.1 Cepaea nemoralis
TTTTTTGGCAATTTTCTTTCCTCTGCTTCTCTTTGCAATCTTCTTTCTTCGGTCTCTCTTTCTTGTTGCAATTTTCTTTCCTCTGTTTCTCTTTGCAATCTTCTTTCTTCGGTCTCTCTTTCTTGTTGCAATTTTCTTTCCTCTGCTTCTCTTTGCAATCTTCTTTCTTCGGTCTCTCTTTCTTGTTGCAATTTTCTTTCCTCTGCTTCTCTTTCCTCTCGCAGTTTCTTTTCCTCTCGTTCAATTGCTCTTTCCTCACGGGCAATGTTATCTGCATGTGTTTTCTGTGCCCATTCTGACAGTTTCTCTTCTTTATAGCCTAATTTTATTCCCTGCTCAATGCATTTATCTAAGCTTGACATTTTGGATTTTATTTATTAGTAATGTTTATAGAGTTATTTCCCTTATCAAAAACTTTGGTGTCTGGAAAAATTTGGTTGCCTACCTTGTTTATTAATGTGTAACTCAAAATGCAAAGTTATAATGGTGGCAAGGTCATGAATATCCGAACAAATAAATATGAAATACAATAATATATTGATGATAATGAAAATGGGAAGCACAGCTTAGACTTTACAATGAGTATGATCTGAAACTTAGCTCTGAATAGTAGCGCTCGATGTTGTCGTTCTTTCGTCACTGCTGGGAAAAGTTACACTGCGTTTGCACGCGGTCCTCTCTGTCACACAACTTAGTGGCTTGAAAAAATCACATGTGTTGCCCACGGTATTCTTTGCGGCACAATCTGCTCGTAGAGCAAGAAACATTAGTCACGGTCAACGAAAAAAAAAAAACAAAAATGTCATAGTTATGTTAAACAGTTATACATCGTTAACAGACCACTAATATTGTGGTGTAGGTATGGACTTTGTTTTGAGACTGTTGAGGGACTCTGCTTATTCTACTTATTCTTATTTATTTTTATTCTATTGCTAGATAGCTACTAAATATGTTGAACAATTTATGGTTAACAATTTTCTTCTATTGTAACCAAACAATGTGATATGAATAAATAATTTTACATGACATTTCACAGTTATTTCATAACATATTATGTCAAAACCGGTACTAGCCCCCAAAAACCTGTTGACGTCTTACTTTGTCTAGGTAACTTAATGGGTTCACACAGGTGTTAATTAATACAAACAATAAATACGTTCGCTATGATATAGCCGATTTATTGTGGCAATCTACAGTTGGCGCAGTGGGTTAAACAGCCCGCGCTTTACATCATCATCATATCACAGATTATAGAACATCAAACATTTCATATAACAAACTAGCACACTATCTAGCCTATGTTCTATCTCTATTCAAAGAGCTAACGAGTCCCTCTCAGGCAGACACTTGTTGCCTGGTCTCAGTCCATTTGTCCTCTGATGGTTTCCGCGTGTCGCTATTCGACGGGCGGTAACCCTGTTCGAGTTCCTCGTGGACCCCGCTTCAGGCGGGCCACATTAGTGTCCACGGACCCATGAACTCGAGGGTTGACCTTCGATAAGGTTCTGGACTTTTCTTAGTCTGAGCAACTCGGTTGTCTCTCTTGGGCTAGAGTTGCAGCCCTCTAATTCTATCTTTAGGTGAGGTGATGACAGTTGTAATCTCAATCATCTTACGTTTTACATCGCAGAGTTCCCAGACAAGTTGTACTCTCAATCATCTTACGTTTTACATCACACAGTTCTTAGACAAGTTGTACTCCCAAAAATGCAATCATCTCACGTTTTACATCGCATAGTTCCCTTGCAAGCTGTACTCTTAAGCGTGCAGTCATCTCACGTTTTACATCGCACAATTATCAGACACGCTGTACTCTGAATCATCTTACGTTTTACATCGCACAGTTCCCATAATAGTTGTGCTTTCAGTCATCTTACGTTTTACATCGCCCAGTTCCCAGACAAGTTCTGCTCTCAATCATCTTAGCTTTACATCGCACAGTTCCCAGGCAGGTTGTACTCTCAATCATTTTATGTTTTACATCGCACATTCCAAGACTAGTTGTACTCTCAATCATCTCACAGTTTACATCGCACAGTTCCCAGACAGTTGTACTCTCAATCATGCAATCATCTCACAGTTTAAATCGCACAGTTCCAAGACAGTTGTACTCTCAATCATGCAATTATCTCACAGTTTACATCGCACAGTTCCCAGACAGTTGTACTCTCAATCATGCAATCATCTCATAGTTTAAATCGCACAATTATCAGACACGCTGTACTATCAATCATGCAATCATCTCACAGTTTACATCGCACAGTTCCCAGACAGTTGTACTCTCAATCATGCAATCATCTCACAGTTTACATCGCACAGTTCCCAGACAGTTGTACTCTCAATCATGCAATCATCTCACAGTTTACATCGCACAGTTCCCAGACAGTTGTACTCTCAATCATGCAATCATCTCACAGTTTACACCGCACAGTTCCCAGACAGTTGTACTCTTAATCATGCAATCATCTCACGTTTTACATAGCACAATTATCAGACACGCTGTACTCTCAATCATCTTACGTTTTACATCGCACAGTTCCCATAATAGTTGTGCTTTCAGTCATCTTACGTTTTACATCGCCCAGTTCCCAGACAAGTTGTGCTCTCAATCATCTTAGTTTTACATAGCCCAGTTCCTAGACAGTTGTACTCTAAATCATCTCACAGTTTACATCGCACAGTTCCCAGACAGTTGTACTCCCAATCATGCAATCATCTCACGTTTTACATCGCACAATTATCAAACACGCTGTACTCTCAATCATCTTACGTTTTACATGGCACAGTTCCCATAATAGTTGTGCTTTCAGTCATCTTACGTTTTACATCGCCCAGTTCCCAGAAAAGTTGTGCTCTCAATCATCTTAGTTTTACATCGCCCAGTTCCCAGACAGTTGTACTCTCAATCATTTCACAGTTTACATCGCACATTCCCAGACAGTTGTACTCTCAATCATGCAGTCATCTCAATGTTTACATTGCACAGTTCCCAGACAAGTTGTACTCTCAAATCAAGTTCAAGGCCAACCTGAAGAGATCCGAACTGGAAGCTGTTCACGACTACAACTTTGAGACACCCAAGTACCACCTGGTCTACAACGCGGCAGACAAGAACAGGCTGGGAGAGCAGAAGTCATACAGGTTGACACATGTTTAATATTTGTATTTGTTATCATCATATAAACAAGTCAAGGGAATATTTACAGGACCTTAAGACGCACTGTGCACACGACCTTAGACCTATATTTGTACAGACCAATCAGCGCTGGGTGGGGAGTTCCCACACCGGTCGTCTTTACTCCCCATTCATTTCTAGATACCAACTGTAGGCTAGGTTTACCTGGCATATCACTTGTAAAAATTGGAGTCCTTCTCAATGCGAATGATGGAACCCCTGACCTCCAGCTCGGTATTCAGGAGTCTAGCTACTACACTATCCATGTGTGTGTGGGGATGTGTGTGTGGGTGGATTCGTGATGTGTGTGGGTGGGCGGGGTGGGTTTGTGTGGGTGGGTGGGGGATTTGTGTGTAGGTGCGTGCGAGATGTATGGGTGTATGGGGAGATGTGTTTGTGAGTGGGGATGTGTGTTTGTCTAGGTGGTTGTGGGTGAGTGGGTGGAGGAGGATATGTTGGTGGATGATTGATGGTGGGTTATGGGATGGGTGGGGGTATATGTGTGGGTGGGGAGATGTGGGTGTGGGGATATGTGGTGGGTGGGAGATGTGTGCAGGTTGGGGTGGTTGTGGGTTTGAGGATGTGTATGTGGGTGTGGGATGTTTGGGTGGATGGGTGGGGAGTGTGTGTGGATGAGAGATGTGTGGGTGAATGTGTGTGGGGGATGTGTGTGGGTTGGGGGAGGGGTGCGTGATGAGTGTGGGTGATGGATTTGGAGATGTGTGTGTGGGTGGGGGATATGTCTGGCTGGGTGGGGGTGTGTGTGGCTGGATGGAGGATGTATGTGTGGGTAGTGAGGGTGAATGTAGTTGGGGGATGTGTGGATGGGTAGGAGATGTGTGGATAGATGTGTGTGTGGGTGAGGGATGTGTCTTTGGGATGTGTGTGGGTGTGGTATTGTGTGGGAGGGGAGCTGGGTGTGGATAAATGATGTTTGTTTGGGTAAGTGAAGGTGTGGTTGGGTTTGTGGGTGGGTGAATGATGTGTGTGAGGGTGGGGGATGTTTGCTTAGATGGGTGGTTGGGATGTGTGAGTGTGGGTGGGTAGATAGGAGATGTATGTGTTGATGAGTGGGTAAGGGACGTGTGGGTGTTAGTGGTTGAGGGATAAGTACGTGTGTCTAGGGATGTGTGAGGGGATGAATGTATGGGTTGTGTGTGCGTGGATGGGAGGTGTGTGTTTGTGAATGGGGAATGTGTTGGTGGGTGGGGATGTGTGTGAGGGATGTTTGTATGGGTGGGGAGATTGTGCGTGGGTGGGGATGTGTGTGTATATGGGTAAGGGTGTGTGGTTAAGGGATGTGTGGCTGGGGGAATGGGTGGATGGAGGATGTGTGGTTGGGTGGAGGATGTGTGGTTGAGTAGAGGATGTGTGGGTGGGTGATTGTATATGAGTAAGGGTGTGTGGTTAAGGGATGTTTGGTTGGGGGATAGGTGGGTAGAGGATGTGTGGGTGGGTAGAGGATATGTGGGTGGGTGAGTGTGTGCAGGTTAGGAGATGGTGGGGGATGTTTGTAGGTGTGGGCTCGGGATAAGTGAGTGGGCTGGGGGAGATGGGAGATTATGTGGGTGAGTGCGGAATTTGTGTGTGGGTAGGTGCGGAATATGTGAGTTGACGGGGAGATGTGTGTGTGGCTGAGGAATGTGTGTTTGGTTGGGTGGTTGGAGGTGTGTGGGTGAAGGAGGATATTGGGTGAGTGATTGTTGGTGGGAAATGGGACGGGTAAAGGATATGTGAGTGGGTGGGGAGATGTGTGTAGGTGGGGGATGTGTGGGTTATTGAAATGTATGTGTGCTTGGGGTGTGGGTGGATGGGATGTGTGGTGGATGAGAGGTGTGTGTGGGTGGGGAGATGTATAGGGATGTGGTGGATGGGTGGGGGAATGTATTGTATGTGTGTGTGGTTGGGTGGGGGAGTTGGAGTGAATGGGGGATGTGTGGGTGGGTGGTGGATGTGTCTTATAACATAGTCATATGCATTGTTTATGTTTACAAAATTCATGTGACAATGTTTTTTTTCCTATGCACTGTTCATGAAAGAAAGATGAGTGATTGGAAGGGCCGAATGTAAGACGGGCCTGCGTGCCCAATTTGTTACCCTTTGAAAATAAAGTCTGTTCGTTCGTTCGTTCGTTCGTTCCATTATGCTATTATCAGGCCACTGGAGGTACACAGCTTGTGCTCTAGTGACGCTTTCGTTAAGCGGCCCTCGTCATCTTGCCCTTCCACCCTTACTGTGTTCTCGTTTGTAAGAAAAACATTGAACCATCATATTGTCATGTGGCGTATCTTTGGTCCATACGAGGCTTCATTGATAATGCCTCCAATCTCAGAATATGCGTCTGGCCGGCAGCGAGAATGATCAGGGAACATTCACAGGATGAAAGAACCAGTACTTGGTATAGAAAATCAAGTGAATGTAACAACTTCACCACTTCCATATATGTTGCCTTCAAACTCCCTGGCTGACTGGTTCGGTAACATAGGACATTTTACTTGAACTGGTACCTTCAGACATCATGGGATGGTCTGTACTCATTGTGTCTAATTGTGTTGATACAATAACCCGCTCTACGCCGATTGTGATCTTTACGCATTCTTTTCAATAAGGTTATCATATCAACTCCTATAGATCTCACATTTGCTAGTGCCAAGTAACCATTGCTTAGGATATAATGAGTTAATGTTACTGTCTGCGGCTGAATGAGCTCATCGCTGTGAATGTTCTAAGCTAGGCCCAGTCATGGCTACATGTTGTGTTGTATGCTCCCAAAAAGTGTATATTCCAACCACAACTGCACAGTTTATAACGCAATCACGGATAATTGTTATGTCATTATGAGCGCGCTTATTAATGAATGTATGTTTGTCCCACTAGGATCAAAATGAATGGAATGTCTAAGAACCTAATCGCTGAGGATGTGGGCAATGAGAGAAGCATATCGTGGGCCCGTCACCAGATGGTCGTCACCAGACACAAGGATGACCAGATCTCCTCCAGCTCTGTGTTTGCCACGTACGATAGCTACAGGCCTGTAGTGGACTTTACAACGTTTTACACGGATAACGAAACAATCGTCGACAAAGTAGGTTTTACTTAATTGCTTACACGAGTCGTGTAAACTGAAATGTACCTTCAGGCAGGCTAATTTACATTAATTCAATGACAATACATCGGACAAGTATCAAAACAGCCCCAGTAACGCACATTAGCGTGAATGTAAACATAAGACCTACTAGGACACTATACGTAAACACATGTTACAAACACAATCATTGTGAAAACCCTGTTATATTCATTTCTGGCTTCGAACCAAGCTTCATTGGCCAGGGATACCCCTGCCACATATCCTAATGCTACTATCTATGCATTTCATAGTAATGTCATTTTACATAAAAAGAAAAAAAAACAGTTAATTGTATGGCCTATAGAGAACGTCGCAATCAACTCCTGCAAATTATTTTAAGTTTATGATTTATTTGGCACTGTTTTGCTCAGTATTTTGCCATGCTTTCTGAAATGCCGACGCTCAAACCACTGGTAAAAATGACCACAAGGCGGTAAGCTTCCAAATCGTCTACAGCTATTTCGAACGTGATAGCCTGGGTTGCGATTTGCGTTTATTAAATCTTCGTCACCAAGTTGAAGATACTAGTCTGCTGTGTGTATGCCACTGTTACAGCTCTATGCCCACAGCCGGCTGTTTGTTTGTGTATTTGTTTGTGTATTTGTTTGTGTTTTGTATGTATTCTCTTACCGCTGAACATCACACACAACTGACTCGAAAAGAGTACCTTGTGTCTGAAACTGGAATACCCTGACCGTTCTACACGTAACAGTGGCATGGACACAACCGTGATGGGATATGGTTCCTGGAGGGAAGAGCGGGCAGGGTTCGACCAGTGAGGAGATGGACACAGGACATGGCAGACACATGTTACATGAAGGTACATGAGGCAGGGGTCAATATGGACACAGAAGATGGCAGACAAATGATACATGAAGGTACATGAGGCAGGGATCAATATGGACACAGGACATGGTAGACACATGATACATGAAGATACATGAGGCAGGGGTCAATATGGACACAGGACATGGTAGACACATGATACATGAAGATACATGAGGCAGGGATCAATATGGACACAGGACATGGTAGACACATGATACATGAAGATACATGAGGCAGGGGTCAATATGGACACAGGACATGGCAGACACATGGGGCATGAGGGTACAAGTGACAGGGGCCATGATGGACATTTATATCACAGTTACTTTATGTGATTTGTGATGCGGGATGTAGTATTTTCAATCACTTGTGACGTACATCTAATCACTGTGATGTATGTATCTCGATCTAGCTAATGTTGGATCTCAAGTTGTGAACATCGTATCACTGTGATTTGTGTTTCAGGATCTAGTGTTCTGGGTTACATGCGGTGCACACCACATCCCCCAATCAGAAGACATGCCTACAGTAGCAACCGCCGGCCACCATCTCAGCTTTGCCATCATGCCCTTCAACTACTACAGGGAGTGTCCCTCCATGGGATCACGTGACGCCATTTATGTTGATCATATTGATCCGAAAAACCCGGCGGCAGGTGTCAAGGTCAACAGGTACTGTAAACATCCCAGTGTTTTCTGCGACACCCTGAAGCGTTTGGGTATTAGATAATAGGTCGGTACTATTACACCAGTGGGCACTGGGTTAGTGCTGTGTCTAATTAACACCCACGCTCATTACTACCCACGAGATTTCTTGATATCAAATGTACATACAAAATTGACGCATTAAACTGCATTGTTGATTAATCTATGGAACAGATGTGTGTAACGAAATAGCCTTTTCCGGTCCGATGGCAGACATGCATCGCCTCTTCTACTCTGCATCACTAATGTAGCATCGTAACATACCATTATTAAGAGAAAACAGCACCGGACCAGATATTAGAGACGCCTTTATTGTAAGGTAAACTTCATGAACTTGTGACACATCACATCAATAATTCATTCTGTAGAATGTCCTTTACAGGACCTCGCTCCCATAACAACATTCCGGAAAACCCCTTAATCATAAGCAAGATGTCCCACGACCGATACACCCATCTGGAGATCATCCGCCACATCCTGCACCCATCTTCTCTTTGGCCTTCCACTTCCTCTCTTCCCAGGCAGATACCCCCTCATTATTATTCTCACCAAAATTTCGTGACGTTTCAAGTGACCTAAATATTTCACGTTCTTTGTTTTATCGTTTTTAATAGCCAACCTTCTTCAATATTCAGCTCTTGAAGCATTGATGCATTTGTTCTTTTCTTTACCCAAGATATTCTTAGAACTCGTCTATAACATTTATATTCAAAGGCATTTATGCGCTGCTCAGATTGTTTAGCAAGAGTCCAGGTCTCACAGGCGTATGTTGCAATAGGAAAGAGGCATGCTCTTAAAAATCTAATTTGTATAGCTCTATCTGTCCCACTCCACCATTTATTCAGCTGTTTTAGTCTTTGAAGACCAATAGTTATTCGTCTTTTAATTTATTTCATTGTGCCACTATTGTTGGTAATCAATGACCCAAGATATTCAAAATTTTCCACCACCAACAATTTTTCCTCATTAACATATATTTCTTTCTCAATAGTAGTTTTATCTGTATGCATTATCTCTGTTTTTGCTATTGTGACGAAACGCGTTTATCTGTCTTGGGTCGTAAAGATTCCGCACTATTTTGGCGCGTCATCGGGGGACTTTCCCAGCTATAAATAGACTGAGGGAAGCCGATAGAGGAATTACCATCTAGAATCTTCTCGGAACACCTGAATTTGAGTGACCCGAGAGGCGGGGTATAGCACTAAATTCTCGTGCAGAGAGATCTAGAAATTCTAGGCGGAGAATGACGGTTTCCCGAGAAAGTGTCTTTTCCCAAGAAGCACTAGCTCCTCGTGCGCATTGAGTTGGCACGAGTGGGGAAATTGGCTAAACCCTTCATTCACTTCAATTTTGCTCGAAGGGAGCAGACGCAGGCCTGTGTGAGCCATTTTGTGTTGCGTCTCACCTCAACCATGATTCGGCTGACTGTTACGGAAAGGAGGCTGAGGAGCCCTTGAACAGTTCTGAAAGCTGACTGGAGTCTGGTTCTGGACATTCAGGTACTTATTTGTTTAAATCATTTAACTTTGTAAGTGTGTACAAAACGCCATCGTTCTAACCTCATTACCTATGCGGATGTCCTTGCATACTAATTAGCAAACCGAACGATAACGCTGCTGACGGCTAATCGTGTGTTTTGTTTACCAACGTGTGTTCGCGAATCAGCTGTTGGGAACGCAGGAATGCGATGTGGGCGATTTGGGTTTAGATTAAATTTACCATATATAGCAAATCGTTGCATCTATTAGGTTGCTGTGTTAGAATAGAACATAGTTACTTGTGCCTGATAGAAACCTAGATTTGTGTCAGTCAGTTGCTGAAGCAAGGAGAACGGTTAGAAAACCAGGTAAGTTGGTAGGTGGAGATTCAGACAAAACTGTGCTTAGTTACTAAGTAAAGAAAGAACTTAGTTCTGTGCCACTAGGAATGATGTAACTATTGTGCAATAACGTAATAGTGAATTCATTTTGTGGAACACAGGATTTCTGTGTGAGGTAAGACTGCATTGATGATATATATATATATATATATATATATATATATATATATATATATATATATATATATATATATATATATATATATATATATATATATATATATATATATATATATGATACGGCATTGTGTATATATATATTAGGTCATGGCATGTGATACTTCCTGGAGTAATTCCGAACCCAGAATAGGTCGACGCGTGATAACACTGTGTGCCGTCGCGATATAAATATGCGTTCTGAATTCGTGTCTGAGCTATCATGTTCTTTCATACTGGCGCTAGTGCGAGTAAATGCTAAGGTGCTGGAAGTATGGAAGGATGCAAGGAGGCTGTATGAGACAGGGGACATATAGGAAATGGGGGATTTGAAAGCAAGTTATGAAAGTATAGGTTGGCAGACCAAGCCAACGATGAAATTCAGTCCCGGCCAAGGCTAAACCACTTGGGAGGGCTGAAGTGGAACATCACCCTTGGAACATGTGGGGAACATGTATTCTCAAGAAGGCTTCTTGACTCTAAGGAGGAGTCTGATAAGAAGAGTTTGATATGGCGTGGGCAGGTGGTCCCACCAGCAAACAGGCTTGTGTACATATTGGATGTGATCATGTACTATTCATATATCCCGAGGGATGGTATATTGATCAGTATTATGTTTATTAATGAACATTGATGATGTTAGGAACGAGTCCAGGGACTCTTTACCTTAAGGTGTAGTTCGATTAAATTAGAACTATGATAACAGCCTACTATCACTACTGACGTTAGCGACGACTGGTAGATGATTAGGGATAGGTGAGACCTACGATCAGACTCGTCATTCTGATTTCTTGCTCTGTTTGACGGGCTGTTCTGTGAGGCCAGCTGACATTACTGAACCCATGCTTTGCTACTCTCCAGATAGAGATAATGCTTTAGTTATATGCATAACTAAGTAGCATGACTGAGGGTTGAGTAGTCATTGGTAGGATGCATGTGGACTAAGGTTTGGGCCAGTATACTCTCACCGGTCGCTCTTCCTTTTCAGGAGTTTGCCTTTTTTTGAAGAACCAGTCAACTATAATTGTCGTTGACGGGAAACCACTTCGTGTGACACAGCGAAGGTTTCAATTCTTTACTTATCACGCCAGACTCAACCACACCATGTACCCAGTGTGATTCACCATGCGTGAAGGTTTGCATCAAGTAATACAAGTGTCCTGAAGGTGCACGTGTGGGACGTGATGGTTTGTGATGTTGTTCTGCATTAGAAGATACTCTATTTCAGCCAGGAACATTTCAGCACTTTGAGCAAGCATGCTCAAAGAAAGGAAACACCTGACCGTATATTATTACGGTGGTTCCGCCTAAACGCGGAAAAACGAAATTTAGACACTTGAATGGTTCTTATGACAGCTATAGTGGCAGGTCTTGAGAAGAACTACACCAGCTTTTAACATGTGGCAAGTGTTACCAGGTGGAAGGGACAATAGATTATAGTCCAACCGGAATTGTCTTCCTTGAAAGTAGATGTCTGATTCTAATAGTGTACTGAACGAGTACGAAGACTTGGAACTGTGTTCGTGTAGGACTCAGTGACATTTCAGTTGCCTTATCTGATTCTTCAAGCAGTGGTACTGTGATATGAGTATAGGACCATTAACTTGGTTATTGACATATTCTTCAAGCAGGGGTACTGTGATATGAGTATAGGACCATTAACTTGGTTATTGACATATTCTTCAAGCAGGGGTACTGTGATATGAGTATAGGACCATTGACTTGGTTATTGACATATTCTTCAAGCAGTGTTACTGTGATATGAGTATAGGACCATTGAATTGGTTATTGACATATTCTTCAAGCAGTGTTAGTGTGCTATGATTGCGGGACCATTAGATTGGTCAGTGACTACTTAGGTTCATCGAAGTCACGAATACTTGGAGTCAAGTCCAGGAGGATTGTCTCCCAGCCAGTGTTGTTATAGAACTGTGTATTAGCAGTGACTTAGGAGGAGTGATAAAGATGCAGTTGGTCCAGTTGAGTGAGGTCCAGCAGTGACTCTATTGTTGTGGATCCACGCTCTGGGGACGGAGTGGTCTCCAAGGTTCTAGTCATCTCACTGGAAGGAAGCCGGGTGAGTGGCGGACCGACTGGACGGGACATCTGCATCCAATCTACTTCTCAACCTGATGATGACAACCATATCTCTGATTCTGTCTCTACTCTATCTTCTATTTGTGTAAATAGATTATTCTATCCAGGATGTTCATTTCAGTTCTATATTCTCAAGGGTAGAATAAACTTGATGTAAGTTGACATGCTCTTTGTATAATGATTGAGGGTGGTCTCGGACGATGCCTAAGTGTTCATTGTTCCACAGGTGTAGGTAGTTAGTGGGGGTCTAGAATCTGGAGGGGCTTGTAGACATAATTAACTAATATGAGATCAACCACAGAGTAAAAATGTGTATCTGCTTGTCCAACCCCTGGGGCTAGAATACACGGGAGTGCCAGAGACACCTCGGGTGTGGTTCACTCTCACTACCCAAGGCGATCTCGTTACAGCTATGTTAAGATATAAGTTGTGATTTTCACTATTCAATTTGTTTGAGGTTATTATGTTGTCTATACCATTCTGTGTTGTGGATAGCAATACTGTATCATCAACTGTGGTCCTGTGTTTGATTCTCGCTACAGCTGGGGCCTTGTTTGTGAAATAACCTGTATGCCAGCTTGGGAACTCAGCCTTTATCCCTCAGCTCTGGGAAGGAACTGCTCCGACACATAAAAGCGGCAGTACTGATGCGGTGATGTAAACAGTGAAACAAAACCTCCATAGTGGTAAAATCCTCTACAGCGGTGCAAGCACGTCATGAGGTTTCTGCTCATCTGAAGCAGCCCCCCCCCCCCTCCATCCCCCACCCTCTCGCTGAATGTGTCAGCCCCCTTACCCTCTTTATACTCAGTTTGTCGCCTGTGAATCCACATCGTTGACTAGACTGAGAGACTTTGGAGTAAGAACTGGCACGGTCGCACACGAGAAGCATATCGGGAGAATGACGGTTCTCGTAAACCAACACATAACTTGTATTATTAGCCACCAGATGATGATGCATATGTTGGAGGAGGCTCTGTTCACCTATGGACTTGTCCGGAGTGCTACGATGATATTCCAACAAATAACTCACTAACTTGCTTACTTTCTAAGTAAATAACAAACAGACTACCTAACTAGTTAAACAAGTTAGTTGCATATCCTTTAATGGACATCGCAGTCAACCAAGAATTATTGGCTGTATGTGATCTCTCGTCAAGTTTACGTTCAGTAGTTTGCCATTGCTTTCTAATCGACATGCACCCGTATCATTTTATAAACAACCTAACGCAAGGAGGTCTGCTGCCAAATCGCCAGCAGCTGTGTTTCCAACGCGGTGTGGGATTACGAACTGCGCCCGTAACTCCTTCGACACGAACGCTACAACTAACTAATAATACAGACATCTTTTAAACTGTTGATCAAGGAAACAAAACAAAACCCACACACACACAAAACAAACGCAATATAGGGTTTCCCGTAGTGAATTTGAATAATGAAGACACAAACAATAAATTGCACGATTTATTGCCTGGCATATTTAGCTGTATCTCGCTAGGTACATACTGCTTAATTCACACAACATAAAGTAACATAACTAGATACATCCTTCAAGCTGAAATATACATCTGTAATGTCACTTGTCAACCACGGTAATTTTAAACTGACTAATGTGGCTTTCTGTTTGCACAAAACTGGCCTATGTAGATTAATCATTATGGCTTATACAAACTTTAAATGGCGTCAACTTTGAAGAAAACTGACACAGAAACAGCATCGTATTTGGAAGAAGTGAAGACACATGTCCGCTTGTAACATCACAATAATGCAGAAATAACGGTAATGGAAGAAATCGTTACAGAGCTCTTGCAGTACAACCGTGGGCTCACTGGGCATTGTGGGCATGAACATGCGCAAAGCAGGGGGACTAAGCTAGTCCTAAAACATGCACCTAGCTATCTGTGGGGAGATCACACTTGTGCGAATGTCTGGCATCTTGATGATGTACTAATTGTTGAGTGAGATCCGCATGTGTGATCTGAAGTGTGCAGGCGTCAAGTAGTTGGATGATCACATGACAGCGTTGTCAAACGTGTTCAATGGTGATGTGCAAGAGCATGCCACTTCCCCACGCTGTGACACCTACTGGGTATACATGTCCAGTCTCATTATTTCACTGACCGATCGACACCCAATTGTTGAAGACAACATTTCCCATCAGAAGAATTCCCAGTCTCAATGCTATATTGCCTTGACCAGGTAGGCCGGCTCAGATGTGCCCTTATTATATTGCAACGACAAGGAAGGCTGGCTCGGTTTTAAAATGCCTCTCCCCGAGAATGTTTCTAATTCATGGCCACGTGACCGACAGGCAAGCTCCATTCACTAATTTTTTTCCGCATATCCTTTACAGGGCATCGCTCTCAACAATAACATCTTTCAACTGATTGTTTATTTCTTGGCAGGATTACGCTCAGTAGTTTGCCATTGCTTTCTGAGCCACCGGGACACATACCCCGTAAGTTACCAACGCGGTGAGAACCGCTACCGATTCTCGCACAGGTTACATTCCCTACGTGGATCTGCGGGATTCGGAGAAAGACGTTAACAACTAGGCCAGGGAGACCGGCCCATTCACTATTACAGTACTCAATATCTCTATAGCAACGTACGGTCAACATCTGGCGTGGCAGCTCCAGTTTGAATAGTCGTGTGAGAGTGTATGTATGTTTGTGTGTGTGTGTGTGGGTGTGTGTGTGTGTGTGAGTGTTTGTGCGTGTGTGTATGTGTATGTGTGTGTGTCTGTTCTGTATACTAACGTCTGCCTGTTCGTTTCGCATCCTCGTTGATTTCGGTTTCTTTGCTTTGCCACAGGCACGGCAACACCAGGGAACAGTGTCTGTTGCCGGAACCCAGTCTGGAGGCCGATGTGGCTGCTGACCCGGACAGAGTGTTACAGAGCAGGACTAACTGAAGCAGCCTTTCTACACACACACACACACTCACACACACACACAAACACACACCCACACACACACCCACCCACACACACACCCACACCCACACACACCCACACCCACACACACACACACACCCACACACACACACACACACACACACATACACCCACACATACACCCACAGATATACACCGCATATATAGTTTAAATAAGAACATAAAAAAATAAATGTGCAGAATGGTCGTGATTTGTGTTCCTAGTTTCCTCTCTCATACTTGTCATAGGTGGGATTACCATCAATTTATGTTACATGAACGTTCCCATAATAAATAGATGGCAACTATAAGAATGGCCAGAATTTGTGCATTTACTGGGTCACATCATATTATTAATCCCTGGCAGGATTCAGACAAGGCAGAGGACCATGGATCATATCTTCCACCTGAGAACCATCTATGAGAAACGCAGAGAGTACAATGCAGATAGTCAAACCCTCGTATTCATTACCTGTATACGTATGCCATGAATAACAAGCATCGTTCAGAGCAGTCGACGACACAAAATGGTTTGAAGTGGTGGTGTTTATCCATCCAGATCGATGATGGCCATTTATTTCTTCCAGTGAGGTTGAAAGATTGCAGTCGTGAGTTCTAAGATGGCTAGTAAGGCCTATTTTGGCTCGAAATATTCTTTGGAAATGTGTACAAAGAATGCTTGAGGTTCCACTAGGAGTATCTCCTGCTGTGGTTTCTTTTTTTGTTTTTGTTTTTGTCCAGTCTTTGTTTTTTTAATCACAACTCTTGCAGTCCTGTTTGCTTCACAATTGATTACAACAGTGCATAATGATGTGCGCCAAGAACTTCGGTCTTTGGCAGCAGACTCCCAAGTATCGTGATAATTTCGAAAAGCTTTTAGTCAGATCTTCAGAGTGTCTTAACAACGCTTACCACAACCCAGCTCACTGTAAAAGAAAAACATCGTTTAGGGAGACTATGATCTGGCATGCGAGTCAAGTGACCAACCCAGCGAATCTTACTCTTCATAGTAGAGTGTGGATACTTGGCATGGACGCTCTTTCTAGAACTTCAATGTCTGGTATCTTGTCTTCAATTTAATCTTCAATAGCTTCCTAAGGCAGATTGTGTGGAAGTGGTTTAATTTCCTAGCGTGTCGCTGATAAACAGTCCAGGTTTCACAAGCATATAGCAGTGTGGATAATACATCTGCTTTGTAGACTTTCAGCTGTGTTTGCAGCCTTATTCCAGTTCTGTCCCATAAATTCTTGTACAGTCTGCCAAAGGCCGCACTGGCCTTGGAGATTCTTGCATTCACTTAATCATCAATTGTTACAGCTTGTGACACAGTGCTTCCAAGATAGGTGCATTTGTCCTCAGCACATAGTCTATGACCATTCACCTTGATAGTCGGCACGGTGTGATTATTCCCTGGAGCTGGCTGGTACATAAATACAGTCTTCTCCAAGATGATATTGAGCCCAAAGTTGGCACAGGCATATGAGAAAGCTGAAACATTCTGTTGCATGGACCTAGGATTTCCATAGCAGTGATGTAAATTATGTCCTTTAGGGCTCTCCACTCTGTTTCTGTATCCTGGTTAGCAGAAGCATTGGGCTTGAGGCGGTCTTCCGGCATATTTTCAAACAACAGCTGCATTTTCTTTCCTGTTTAGGCGGGTGACATTTATTATTATTATTATTATTATTATTATTATTATTATTATTATTATTTATTTATTTATTTTTGTACCATTTGTTTTTCTCCTTGAGGACGCCGTGGTGGTTTGATGTGTATGTTTATTTTCGAGATAATGTGACGATGGTGTGTCCAACATTCGACACCACTCATGGATTTGGTCACCCGAACGTCTTGTCTGTCACTCCTTCTGACGATGACATAGTCAATGTGGTGCCAGTGTTTCGAGCGAGGGTGCATCCACGATGTCCTATGTCTCGTGGGAAGACGGAAAATTGTGTTGGTCATCAAGATCGTGTTCTTCTTCTTCTTTGCGTTCATCCGGAGTGTTTTTTCAGATGTCATTGCGGTGTGTCTGGTTAGGCACCCTTGGGTAGAAACCCTTAGGCCAACACATCCGACTTTTAGCGTGCATTTTTGGCCAGGTTAGCATTCCTGGAAGACTCTCACTTTTGTGGTACTGTCCACCTCCCCGCTGGTCAAGTTGGAACAGTCGAAGACTGCACGGTAATCCCTCAAATGAAGGCAGGGACAGTCCATAGCATTTTCCGCCATCCTGGGTGGCTTCCATAATTGCAGGGCCGGCACATAACGCTCGGGTACTGGGCTCACCGAGGGAATCGTCACGTCCTGCTCATGGCTGCTTCAATTCCTCACTTCAATATATTAGGCTCGTTCGCCCCGGGTCGTTCCCGCTCAAATCAGACAGTTCTGCAGACTGTATCCACTCAGCGAGTTTTCGGACATGTGCTTGTCGGTGCGCCCGTCAGAGCTGTTCCAGGCACGACAGACATTCGGAAAACTACCTAGTCAGAGCTGCTCCGAACAAGAGCGGCATTCGGAAACTAGGTAGTCAGAGCTGTTCCTAGCACGAGAGACATTCGGACGAGAAATTTCACTCGGACGTAAATGGGTAGTGCCAATCTTTAGTTTGCCACCCGTAAGACGGCACCTCCGACTTCCGGCGGGCATGTTTTAATGAGGTTAGCCTTCCTCAGGTTTCGAGGCACGTTAGACTTATAATCGTAGTGTCGCCCACATCTCAGCTGGTCAAGATAGAACGATCAACGACATCGTGGTCGGCCCTCAAGGGAAGGCAGGGGCAGACCATGGGCATTCCCTTGCTATCCAAGGAGGCTTCCATAATTGCAGAGCCGGCACATATTGCTCTGAGACTGGGCTCACCCAAGGAGTTGCCACGTCCTGCTCATGGCTGCTTTAGTTCCTCACTTCCGTGTGTTGGGCATCTCGCTTGCCACTGGTCGCTCAAGCACACACCAGGAACGGTCAGACTGCGGGCGACATCCACTCGGTAAGCTTTTGCTGTTGCTTCGGACCACGCAATGGATTCGCTAGCCGTGCGTTCCATTTCGTGTTATTGAGACGTTTTTCCACTTTTGTCTACACTCTCTATGAGTTAGATACAGATAGTTTTCGTAACCATTTCATTCGACTGGGGCACTTCTTCTACCTTTTAGTACTAGCTCACGAGGTAGGCTACATGTGCCGCCGGCTCAGCACCTTACCTCCGTGCAGCAGTGAACGAGAAACGTCCAGGCCCTCTCATCCGGGAATTCCTCATATCGCCCAGCTGAGAGCCTTCGAACAGGTATCCGACCTGGGCTTGTAGCTTGCTCAGTATCTCACCTCTATTTTCGGAGGGTGGGTATCGGCCCGTCTCTCAGATCCAAGGGTTTGTGGCTTAGAGCGTTCATCCTCAACTCTCGACAGAGAGCCTTAGAGTATTGTCCGGACCAAATATGTTGCCTTTGTGCGCCTGATTTAAACTTCTGACTGTTATCCTCACCTCAGTCTACCCGCAGAGCAGCACGTTGTGTATCTCTTAGACTGGCCCCTATCCCATAAGCTGTAGTTTTCATCCATCGGCAAGCACAGGGGTCAGAGGCACACACAAGCTCCCCCACCGCGGCAAGGTGGAGACACATCGGGGGAGAAGATCGTGTTCGACACAGGTCTGAAGGAGGAGGAGGCCAATACTGTTACAATTTCGACTCCGTGCTTTCCAATGATGCCACTCCAAGAGGCGGTGTCCTTTCCTACGCTGGAGTGCATGTTTGTCTCCCTTGGGAACAGATGTTAATACATTGTGCAGGTCCTCATAGAACTTGTTTTTAACGTCATCTTCATTGGTCATGGTTGGTGCGTAGACACAATGGTTGCATGCTTCTTTCTTTTCAGCAGGGGTAACTCAATGGTCATAAGCCTGTCATTTATGGACTTCAGAATTTCAGCAAGTTTGCCAACCAGGGCTGACTTAATGGCAAATCCCACACCGGATTGGCATCTTTCCTCGCTGTTTCTTCCACTCCAGAAATATGTGTAGCAGGAACCTACTTCACTGATTTGACCTTCTTCTGCAAGTCGTGTCTCGCTCAAGGCTGCAGTGTCGATGTTGTACCTGCCCAGCTCTCTCCCAATGAGTGCTGTTGTCTCTCTGGGTTTGACGCACCGTATCTACCAAGTAGGGTGCTTACATTCCAAGTTCCGATTGTCATGGGAATATCGTTAGCTCTTTTAGCTTTACCTATTTTTGCTTTGTATTTCGACCGCAGTACAGGGTACCCACAAACCCCAGCTAGCTGGTTAGGTAATGATGGGGCAGACAATGTTTCTGCTCCGGTCAGTAGAAGACGGTCATATGGCATGAGCCGCCTGTCTGCAGGTCTGTGACTACGATTGCCAGCGTACCCACGGCTGCCGCTTCGCCGCTCGCCCATCGCCATAGGGCTTGAAGGTGATATATGCAGTTGGATGAAGAATGACTTGCGGGATGAATTGGATTAAAGTGAGGAAGTGTTGCGCAATTCGTCGACCTCACTCTCTCGCCTGAGTCCATCTGAGTCCAGTGGCAAGACAAGCCAAGATGACTGGAGACGAATACAGTTGCAGCAGATGACCAGGGCGCCCTTCATGCCTTGCCGTGCTCATTACGTTCCACAACGCTTTGCAGGTAAACGCCGTCTTGCCCGTTGAATCAACAATGATTTATTCCGCGCAGTATGCCGAGTTCTGTCTTCACATGCTGGGTAGGCATACCCTAATTCACCTTTTGGTTTGACACCAAATCGGCTACCCACGCCTAGTTTAGCCAGCCTCTCACAGCTGTTGCCCTGGGGAGGGGGGGGGGGGGTGGCCGCTGTCGCGTTCTGACAGCTACTGGAGCCAAAGGCGTGAGCTGGATGTGAGGCTTGGTCCAGTGGGGGATGTGGCCTGAAAAGAGCGTGACAGTCGTCCTTACCAAAGGTATTACCAATGCCTGACACCCCTTACCCCACTCTCAAACTGAAGATTTGAACTTCCTTTGACACGCCGTCTATTTGCACCAGAGCGCCGTGAATAATTATAACAATTAAATGCGTATAAAATAAATGGCACCACGACAAGCGTAATGGCTGCGTGGTAAGCGTATTAAAGCCTGAAATCAAACTATCTCATCAGCATATCTAATGTTATTGATGTTATTTCCCCCAATGGTGATTTCTCTCAAATCTTCTAAATTGTAAAAGAAACATTGTTCACTCTATTAGGGAAAAAAAAAGACTTGGAGACATTATACATTCCAGTCACACATCCTTTAATAAGCTGGTATTGACCTACTTCATTATCAATCATTATGGCAGCTTGTTGTTTCCAATGTATGTTATGTTTTGTCTTGGGTCTTTACTATCAGTTTGTAGATATGCAATCATCTTAATCATGATGACATCTCTTACTTTATCGAAAGCATTTAATACGCTTATCACGGATCCATTAATTCTATTCACATTTGGTTGTTGAAATTAATCAATGCGCTCGCGGGCAGACGACGTGACAAAGGAAGAGCAAATCTTCAGTTTGAGAGTTGAATTAATGTGGCAGTCTGCTGCCTTCAAATAATATTCACCAACTATTTGAAGCTCAGACATAAGGCTAACTTAGCCTGGTAATCTGAGTTTAGTGGCCAGTTGTAGTCGGTAAGTAATGATAGCCTTAAGTAGTCTGTATATATATATATATATATATATATATATATATAGTAATATATATATATATATATATATATATATATATATATATATATATTAATATATTATTAATAATAATAATAATAATAAAAATAATAATAACAATTATAATAATATATGAAGAGATTAGAACAAGAATCGCCATTGCGAAAGTAGCCTTTAGCAAGATGAAAAACATTCTGACCAATAAAATGATGTCAATTGAAACGAGAAAAAGAGTGTTGAGGGGATACATAGAGCCTGTTCTTTGTATGGATGTGAAACTTGGACAATGTGCAGTCAAGCTGAAAAACATCTGATGGCTGCAGAAATGTGGTTTCTGAGGAAAATGCAAAGAATACCATGGACAGATAGAAAAACCAATGACCAAGTACTACAAGAGACAAATGAAAATCGTAGATTGATTAGAGAAATTAGACGTAGACAGTCAAAATTTTTTGGACATGTTATGAGAAGAAATGGACTGGAGAACTTAGTGACAGCTGGCAAGATCGAAGGGAACAGACCAAGAGGAAGACCGAGAGGAAAATACCTGGATGGCTAGGCCACATGGCATGGACGAGACAGGAACACTGAGCTGATCCACGACTCTGGTGATTGAGTGAAATGACGAATCATGACCGCCCACGCTTTCCGGCATGGCACATGATATATATATATATATATATATATATATATATATATATATATATATATATATATATATATATATATATATATATATATATATATATATATATATATATATATTCATTTCATTGGCACCTTGCCGTCTTGACAGACGATAGTTTGTGCTCTAAAAAGGCATAATAACTTTTAACTATGGCGGTAGCGAGTGTGACTGATAAGGCCAATTTGCGCTGTAAATGTCCGTTCACAGTGGGTGCATGTGAACACGTGGTCATTTCCACCATCATGCACCATCTTACGTCTCAAACGCTTGGTGTGTGACTTTTCTGCAATAATTTTCTCCTTTGACTTTATTCCATTTCTGATATTTGCCCTCCACGCAACACGTTCAGCGGCGACTTGCTCCCAATGTGCATTATCAATGCCTGTATCAATCATGTCCCGCTTACACACATCTTTGTATCGTAGTAGAGGCCGACCCTGAGATCTCTTACCCATCTGTAATTCACCAAAAAAGATATCCTTTGGTATTCTACCATCATCCATCCTCCTAAGATGTCCTATCCATCTAAGTCTACGAAGACTGAGCATGGAATAAACTGTCACACAACCTGATCTTTCCAATAATTCAGTATTTGTGATTTTGTCTTACCACTTAATACCAAGAATTCTTCGCAGACACCGCATATGAAAGCTGTTTAAATTGTTCTCTTGGTGTGAGTAAGTTGTCCAGGTTTCACTGCCATAGAGAAGAGTACTAAGGACACAGGCTTGATAGACAAGGACTTTTGTTTTGGCAGTAAGCTTCCTGTTCTCCCAGACTCTTTTTCTTAACCTGTTCATTGTTGTTGCTGCCTTACCAATCCGGATGTTGATTTCCTGATCTAGGGATAATTTGCTATTTACCACTGATCCTAGATATGTAAAATGGTCTACTATCTCTAGTTCGGCGTCGTCAATAAAGATTGATGGTACCCCATGTGCACCTTGTGACATAATCTGTGTCTTCTTTTTGCTAATTGTTAAACCAAATTCAGAACAAGCATTGGAGAATTGCAGATAGTAGACATTGCAATTCTTCCTCAGAGTGGGTCGTAACTGCAGCATCATCTGCAAAAAGCAACTCTCTGATCAGTACCCTCCTAATTTTGGTCTTAGCCTTCAATCTCTGAGCATTGTAGAGGCCGCCATCTGAGCGTGAGTGAATGTATATACCACCATCCTGATCACGAAATGCATATTTCAGTAGAAGTGAAAAGTATATTCCAAAGAGGGTGGGAGCTAGTACACAACCTTGCTTAACTCCACTCTTGATTTCAAATTCTTCAGAAGTTGCACCATCAAACTTGATTATACCCTTCATGCCTGTGTGGAACGATTCCACAATGGACAGAAGAGTTGGTGGGCAGCCAATCTTCTTTAGTGCCTTGAACAGACCCTCACGACTGACCAAATCAAATGCCTTTGTGAGGTCGATGAAGGCAATAAACAGTGGTTGATTCTGTTCACGGCATTTTTCTTGCATTTGTCGCAATGAGAATATCATATCAGTGGTAGACCGGTTCTGTCGAAAGCCACACTGTGATTCGGGGTAGACTTGATCTCCTAGGACTTGAAGTCTGCGCAGAACAATTCTGGCAAATACTTTTCCAACAATACACAGAAGTGAGATACCCCTATAGTTGTTACAGTCGCTCCGATCACCCTTGTTCTTGTACAGCGTTATGATGCTTGAATCTTTGAACTCCTGTGGGACTTGTCCTTCACGCCAGCATAGCTCTATTAGCTGGTGGATCTGTAGAGTGAGTGTGTCTTGCCCACTCCTGATAACCTCTATTGGAATCCCATCCTTACCTGGAGCCTTGCCAGATGCAAGTTCATTTATAGCACACTTAACTTCTGTTATGGTGGGAAGTGTGTCCAGGTGATCAAGAGTTGGTAGAGCCTCTATGGCGTTGAGGGCATCATCCGCTAGTTTGGTCTCACTTGAGTAAAGCTCCAAATAGTGCTCTACCCATCTGTCCATCTGCTGTTTCTTATCAGTGATGACTTCCCCAGTCAAGGTTTTCAATGGTGCACTTCTTTTGATCACTGGACCACAGGCTTTCTTTATTCCTTCATACATGCTTCTTATGTCTCCCTTATCACTTGCGATTTGAATGGACTCACATAACTTGATCCAATAATCATTTGCACACTGCCTGGCAGCCTTTTGCACATCCTTCCTAGCTTGCCTTAGCTCACTCAGAGTGTTACGCGTTGGTCTTTCCTTGTTTCTTAAGAGAGCTTTCTTCTTCTTATCAATCAAGGGCTGCAGAGTCTCGCTGTTGGCCGCAAACCAGTCCTGCCTCTTATGATCCACAGTGCCGTAAACCCCTACGGCAGTTTTATAAAGAGTTTCCTTAATTTGACCCCACTTTTCATTTACTGTACAATTTTCTGGTGTATCAGTGAAAGCGTCTTCAAGTTGCTGTTGAAACTGAAAGCACTTTTCAGGATCATGAGTGTTAATAATATTAATCCTGGGGCTAGATTTGTGTTTAGCTGTGTAGATTCTCTTTGGTCTCAGTCTAACTCTTGCAACAACCAAAGAATGATCTGTATCACAGTCAGCACTGTGGTAACTACGAGTCAATGATATATGGTTCAGATGTTGTCTCCGTGTGATGATGAAGTCCAGCTGGTGCCAATGGCCGGATCTTGGATGTTTCCATGTGACCTTATGCATCTCTTTTGTTTTAAAAAAAGAGTTTGTAATACATAGGTCATTACTGGTGCAATGCTCCAGCAGCCTTTGCCCATTTTCATTCATGCGACCGATGTTGTATTTTCCAAGGGACACTGGCCATGAACTCGAGTCATTGCCCACATGAGCATTGAAATCACCGAGCATATAAATGTAGTCAGATTTTGGAACTGCCTTGATCACGGAGTCTAACTCCTCATAGAACAAATCCTTCACATCATCAGAGGAATCGAGTGTCGGTGCATACGCAGTAATAATGGTGGCAAACCCACAACAGGTTGCCAAGCGCAGGGATAATAGTCTTTCATTTCCTCCTGCTGGAATTTCAATCATTCCCAGTAGCGAATTCTTCACTGCAAAGCCCACACCGTGTTGCCTTTTTTCTGCCTGCCCTCTACCCTTCCAGAAAAAAGGTGTAGTTGTTTATCCTGAGTGACCCTTCCTCAGCGAGGCGAGTCTCCTGCAGGCCAGTAATATCAATGTTAAGACGATTGAGTTCGGCATCAATCACAGCCGTTTTTCTCACATCGTCAATATTGGTCAAGTCAGTGGAAAATCCTGGACATATGGTTCTCACGTTCCAGGTTGCAAGCCGTAGCTTGAGGTTTCTATTTTTATTTTTGTTTGTACCTGGTGCATTGGTTTTATAGCCTGCGATTCAGATTTTGTCCTAGCCCCAAGCACCCATTGAAGCAGGCAGGCTGTGGCGGATCAGCACCCAATTGGCTGGGGGCTGCCCAGCTTGAGGCGGGCGGTAGCTGATCAGTGACACCTGTAGGTGTCTCCCACCGTCAGAGGCAACGCGTGGCGCCCCATGTCTACGCCAACTGACAAGGACTTATAACCCGTAACAGTTGCCTCTCGCTTTGATTCTGAGACCAGTTAAGACCAGGGATGGAGTTATTGCCTCTCCATAGCACAAAGCCTGGGCTAAAATATAGAGATTGTCAAAGACCTAGGGAATACCACCTGCATGAGAAGTGGAGGAAAAGGATATAAGAGGATATATGATACAATCCCTACTGGGAGTGGGGGTAACAAGGCCCTACCCAGGGTATAGAAAAGACAACGGGAATGAGTGGGTGAACAGGTCTCCACTCAGACACACCAGTGTCAACCTGAGAAGTGAGAACTCTGGTCGGGTTGTAAGTACACCCGCCCAAAGAGATGTAAGGAACTCTTAAGAGAGGTTAACCGTGGAGAGGCCACGTGAAGCGTGCTGTGAACCGCAGCACGCAATCCTAGGGATCTTCGTGATCCATCCGCGCGTGGTGTGAATGCCACGGCTGAGTCTTGTCAGACGGGGGACTGACTGTTTAGGTGAACGCATCGGCCAAGGCGATGTGGTTTTTGTTATGTAGATATCAGTAGTGCTAGTGCCTAGGACTGACTTTGATAGAGTGAATATTGTATATTATTATGCTTGTAAATACTGTGTGAAGCAATGATGGCTCTACATTTTGTGAGCGCCAAGCTGAATTAAAATGTGTAACTAATCCTCTTGTACGCCTTACGAGTTCGTCGTGTGGTGCAAGAGAAGTATCCAGTAATGCTTGTCAACCTCGGTTGTTGACAAGCTAGGATAAAAGTGGTGTCAGAAGTGGCCGCATGAACTATTGTTCAAGCTAAAGAATATATTAAACTCACCCACAGCTCAAAAGCCAGAGATTCACAGTGTGTAGTTTAGCGTAGTGAAAATTGACGAGTGTAGACTAGATTTAGTGCCGTAAAAAGTGCCGATCGTGAATAAGTGCCATTTGTGTATTCTATTACAATTATATGGTGTTTTGTGAAGATGATTTCAATGATTTTGTAAGTATTAATGTTTTCTTTGCATATATTTCTTGTGAAAAATGAAACATGGCGCAATGATACATTGTAAACAGAGCCGCTGAGCGATATTGATTTTTGTCAGCTAAAAATAGCATTGCGCCTGTGACGTAGAACACCCTGACAGCTGCGTGTGTTACAGGCACTACAAATCAGCGCTGTCAACTGTGCTGGTGTACATTACTACAAGTGTTTACGATAAGATTTCAGCCTCACAAGAATTATAGATCATTTATATTTATTTATTTCGAAGTTATTATGTTTTAGACAGTTCAATCGAAGCATTTATTTTTCTTTTTGTATTGATTTAATAGATTTGTTCACGATGGCACTGAAGCTAATAGGCAAATAAGAAAGCATAGTCTACACGTCATTATCATAGATTAGAAAGTAGTTAGGGTGACGAAAGTAGAAGATATTACGACAAAGACGGACATTGACTGATGATTGACGAAACATTCATTCATTTGGTATCATATCACATCAAATCGTTCACATCAACCATACCACATCTGTTTGTTGGGGGTATTGCAAATGGGTTAAATTTTTTTTTTGCAACTATCTGGTTTCCTCTGATATTTGCAAGTTGCTAATTGGTACTGCTCTATAAATCAGATACAACAAGTACAGCGCAGAATAGTCTGTGCGTGCCAGGCAATAGAGTGTCACTGACATCAACTTGTTAGCCAGGCAATAGAGTGTCACTGTCATCTGCTGATTCGTTTCGGGAAATCAGATGAGTAATTTTTCTATGTTTTGGCAACATTGTTAATAATAACGCATCTTCCTTTTTCAGCCTGTACAATTTTCCTACATATTTATTTACCAACTTGAATTAAAAGTCATAATAGTAGAAAGTACTCGTAAATACACTCCATCATGTCGACTTTAGGGGAATGTATTCAGGCTGGAAAGGAGTTAGGATATACGGGAGAGAAGTTGGAACAATATGCAGACCAAAGATTTAAACTAGCGAAAGATGCAGAAAGGGAGGAGCGCATACATGAAAGACAACACCAGAAGGATATGTTAGAATTATCAGAAGCCACCAAACAGAAACAGTTAGAACAAGATAGGGAGTTAAAACAAAAGGAAATGGATTTAAAGCAAAAGGAAATAGAGTTAAAGCAAAAGGAAATAGAAGAAATGGCTAGGGTTAAGGAGAAACAAATTCAGGTTGAATCAGAGACACAGTTAAAGATGAAAGAAATGGAAGTAGACTCACACATCCAGATCACTTCCACAAAATTAAAAAGTTAGGAAGAAGAAAATAAATTCAATAAATATAAAAACATCATCAAACCCTTCTGTCAAGGCGATTCAATATCTGCCTGGACAGAGAATATCGAGTTTCAACTTAAATTCCAGGAGGTTTCCTTGGAACATTGGGCAATGATCTACATGAAGAATTTAAGTGGAGAGCCCTTGAAGGTTATTGAGTCAATTCCAGCAGAATTAAGAACCAACTATCAGTACATTCATGATAGAATAATGCAACATTTTTACTAGATGCTCCTGGATATCAAGTACAATTTTCTAGTCTTAAACCAAAGCCAAATGAAACTTTTATAGATTATCTTTCCAATGTTCAAAGTGTATTCAACCGGTGGCTAAATGCAGCTAAAATAGGGAATGATGTTGAGAAACTGAAAAACTTGATTATAATGGATAAAGTCATATCTACAGTTCCAACTCCCTTTACAAAGTTCCTGCAGCAGCAGACATTGAGACACTATAACAGTTCGAAAAGAAAGGTTCCGCATATTTTTCTTCAAACAGAGACGTGTTCAAAACACCCACCATCGAATCTGAGATTGTCTCCTTTGCTAAAGATCAACCTAAAACTTATCATAATAAGAAACCATTTCAGCGAAGGGACAATAGAGATCAAAAATTGCCTAAATGTCTGTACTGTCACCTTTATCATGAATCTTACTCGATGTGTGACAAGAGCCCTAACTATCCTGCACATCTTGAAATGATGATCAAAAAGCAGGAGAGTAAGAGAATGGCATACAAGCGTGCGGTCAAATGTTTTTTTTGTGCGAGTTATGGCCATTATTCGTCCAAATGTTTGGGACGTCAAAAAATGAGGGCTAGTAATGCAGTGTTGATAGATACCTCTTCTGACAGTGGTAGTGAAACTGAGTGTGAAGTCGAGAATGAATTGCCATCTAACGAGTGTGAGAATGTATGTGCAGTTACAGATATTTTAAACTTTGATAGTTGTAAACAATGTCACCTGAGAGATTCCCCATTCTAGTACGGGTTTCTCACCTTTTGAGTTAGTATACGGGGCTAACCCACGTGGACCCCTTACAATTTACCATCAGTTAGCTACTAATACATTTGAAATTCCAACTCCAAAAACACCGTACGAGATGGTAACAGAAAGACGCGATAAGATAATGAAATCGTGTGTAATAGCCAAAGCATCTTTGGAGAGGAAAGGTTATATATCCCACTTCTGACACCACTTTTATCCTAGCTTGTCAACAACCGAGGTTGACAAGCATTACTGGATACTTCTCTTGCACCACACGACGAACTCGTAAGGCGTACAAGAGGATTAGTTACACATTTTAATTCAGCTTGGCGCTCACACGATGTAGAGCCATCATTGATTCACACAGTATTTACAAGCATAATAATATACAATATTCACTCTATCAAAGTCAGTCCTAGGCACTAGCACTACTGATATCTACATAACAAAAACCACATCGCCTTGGCCGATGTGTTCATCTAAACAGTCAGTCCCCCGTCTGACAAGACTCAGCCGTGGCATTCACACCACGCGCGGATGGATCACGAAGATCCCTAGGATTGCGTGCTGCGGTTCACAGCACGCTTCACGTGGCCTCTCCACGGGTAACCTCTCTTAAGAGTTCCTTACATCTCTTTGGGCGGGTGTACTTACAACCCGACCAGAGTTCTCACTTCTCAGGTTGACACTGGTGTATCTGAGTGGAGACCTGTTCACCCACTCATTCCCGTTGTCTTTTCTATTCCCTGGGTAGGGCCTTGTTACCCCCACTCCCAGTAGGAATTGTATCATATATCCTCTTATATCCCTTTCCCTCCACTTCTCATGCAGGTGGCATTCCCTAGGTCTTTGACAGAGATCATGTGTTGCCCATGCAGCTTGATCCCTCTCTCGGCTTGCCTATTTCAATCCAGAGGAAAGGTAACACCCTACATCTGGAACAAGACAAGCTGCAGAAGCTGCCGGATCAGCAAAGCAATGCTCTAACTGTCCGCCTGTCGGAGCTTCGATCCTAGACCAGTCGCCAACCAAGGCTTAGGGCCTGATCTGCCCTGCCGCGACAATTTTGTCTTTAGCTTGCATTTCCTCGCACCAGGGTAAGGCTTGTACCCTCCCAATTGTGCTCTTCCGCCCGAAGCCGTTGGCACAATGTGGGGTGTCGGGTTTGGTAAGCGCCGCCCAACGTTCAGCTCTAACAGAAACCAGGTAGTACCGTCTACTGTTATACGGTAGCTCAGTCATATCTGACTAAGACCTGACTAATATATATATATATATATATATCAGTCAATATGTTTTATAGTCAAACAATAAATCATCTAGTCAACAAATGTGTAAATACACCTGGTAGTAAATGAATAATGAGGTACACTTATCAGTCAACCAATGAAACAGTCACCCAATGAATAAATGCATCAATACTTATATGAATCAAATATTATTGAGTGAATAACAATACTTATATGAATCAAATAATATTGAGTGAATCACAATACTTATATGAATCAAATAATATTGAGTGAATCATTCAGTCAATAAACACATCAACTAGACAAGAATGTAGGCAGTCGATACTTACAAATTTATCTCAGCTAGTCAGTCAGTGCAGGTCTCCGTGGCTAAAGTTTTGCGAATGCGATTTGTGAGCCGCTCACCACGCGTTCGAAACACAGCGGTGGCCGATTTGGCAGCATACCGTGTGGCGCTGGGGGTTTAACGTGTTTTTATGGAGCCGGTCGTTCAAAAAGCAACGGTAAACTACTGGACGTAAACTTGGCAAGACATCAACAACAGCAGTAAAGTGCTGATGTTGACAGCGATGTCCTGTAAATAGGATATGAATTTTTTTTAAAAATGTCACTTAGTAAAGCTGCCAGTAAAACTGTCATTTACATTTACTGCCAATATATTACCGTGCGGTGTATGGCAGATGGGGTCTTTGAGCCTGAGGAATAAAGGCCGCCTGGCTAGTGCAGTCGCCGCGAACTGTGCAGGTTAGAATTTTCTTTTTGCCCCCGACAGAAAAAAATCCCACACCTTACCGAGGGATCGAACCAGGGTCTCCCGAAGGAGAGTCCCGCGTTCTAGCCACTAGGTCAGCCGCTCCTAGCTGCCAGTGAATACATTGGTTAATCAGCTAGTCAATAAATTGTGCAGTCAATAAATGTGTTAATTAAAATCCATGCATGTAATCAATCAATCATTCAATCAATCAATCAATTTATAATACATTTCGTCGCTTATTGCAAATTGTCACAAGACCAACAAACAGATGTTAACATGGTGGTGGTTTGGTATCAGACATGCGGGCGCATCCAGTCGTGACTTAATGGCTGGTCCCGCTGATCACTGGTCTGTCAAGCCTTGCCCTCATGGTTGGTTCCATAGGTCACTGGGTGTAGTCTGTCAAGCCTTGCCCTCATGGTTGGTTCCACTGCTCGCTGGGCGTGGTCTGTCAAGCCTTGTCCTCATGGTAGGTTCCACTGGTCGCTGGGCGTGGTCTGTCAAGCCTTGCCCTCATGGTTGGTTCCACTGGTCATTGGGTGTAGTCTGTTAAGACTTGCCCTCATGGTTGGTTCCACTGGTCGCTGGGCATGGTTTGTCAAGCCTTGTCCCAATGGTTGGTTCCACTGGTCACTGGGTGTAGTCTGTCAAGCCTTGCCCTCATGATTGGTTCCACTAGTCACTGGGTGTAGTCTGTCAAGCCTTGCCCTCATGGTTGGTTCCACTGGTCACTGGGCGTGGTCTGTCAAGCCTTGCCCTCATGGTTGGTTCCACTGGTCACTGGGTGTAGTCTGTCCAGCCTTGCCCTCATGGTTAATTCCATTGGTCGCTGGGCATGGTCTGTCAAGCCTTGTCCTCATGGTTGGTTCCACTGGTCACTGGGTGTAGTCTGTCAAGCCTTGCCCTCATGGTTGGTTCCACTGGTCACTGGGCGTGGTCTGTCAAGCCTTGCCCTCATAGTTGGTTCCACTGGTCACTGGGTGTAGTCTGTCAAGCCTTGCCCTCATGGTTGGTTCCACTCGTCACTGGGTGTAGTCTGTCAAGCCTTGCCCTCATGGTTGGTTCCAATGGTTGCTGGGCGTGGTCTCTCAAGCTTTGCCCTCAGTGTTGGTTCCACTGGTCGCGGGCGTGGTCTGTCAAGCCTTGCCCTCATGGTTGGTTCCACTGGTCACTGGGTGTAGTCTGTCAAACCTTGCCCTCGTGGTTGGTTCCACTGGTCACTGGGTCACTGTCAAACCTTGCCCTCATGTTTAGTTCCACTGGTCACTGGGTGTAGTCTTTCAAACCTTGCCCTCATGGTTGGTTCCACTGGCCACTGGGTCACTGTCACACCTTGCCCTCATGTTTAGTTCCACTGGTCACTGGGTGTAGACTGTCAAACCTTGCCCTCATGGTTGGTTCCACTGGTCACTGGGTTTAGTCTGTCAAGACTTGCCCGCATGGTTGGTTCCACTGGTCGCTGGGCATGGTCTGTCAAGCTTGCCCTCATGGTTGGTTCTACTGGTCGCTGGGCATGGTCTGTCAAGCCTTGTCCTCATGGGCGGTTCCACTGGTCACTGGGTGTAGTCTGTCAAGCCTTGATCTCATGGTTGGTTCCACTGGTCACTGGGCGTGGTCTGTCAAGCCTTGCGCTCATGGTTGGTTCCACTGGTCACTGGGTGTAGTCTGTCAAGCCTTGCCCTCATGGTTGGTTCCACTAGTCACTGGGCGTGGTCTGTCAAGCCTTGCCCTCATGGTTGGTTCCACTGGTCAGTGGGGGGTGGTCTGTCAAGCCTTGCCCTCATGGTTGGTTCCACTGGTCACTAGGTGTAGTCTGTCAAGCCTTGTCATCATGGTTGGTTCCACTGGTCACTGGGTGTAGTCTGTCAAGCCTTGCCCTCATGGTTGGTTCCACTGGTCACTGGTGTAATCTCTCAAGCCTTGCCCTCATGGTTGGTTCCACTGGTCGCTGGGCGTGGTCTGTCAAGCCTTGCCTTCAAGGTTGGTTCCACTGGTCACTGGGTGTAGTCTGTCAAACCTTGCCCTCATGGTTGGTTCCACTGGTCACTGGGTCACTGTCAAACCTTGCCCTCATGGATTGTTCCACTGGTCACTGGGTCACTGTCAAACCTTGCCCTCATGTTTAGTTCCACTGGTCAATGGGTGTAGTCTGTCAAACCTTGCCCTCATGGTTGGTTCCACTGGCCACTGGGTCACTGTCAAACCATGCCCTCATGGGTGGTTCCACTGGTCATTGGATCACTGTCAAACCTTGCCCTCATGGTTGGTTCCACTGGTCACTGGGTCACTGTCAAGCCTTGCCCTCATGGTTGGTTTCACTGGTCACTGGGTCACTGTCAGACCTTGCCCTCATGGTTGGTTCCACTGGTCACTGGGTCACTGTCAAACCTTGCCCTCATGGATTGTTCCACTGGTCACTGGGTCACTGTCAAACCTTGCCCTCATGTTTAGTTCCACTGGTCAATGGGTGTAGTCTGTCAAACCTTGCCCTCATGGTTGGTTCCACTGGCCACTGGGTCACTGTCAAACCATGCCCTCATGGGTGGTTCCACTGGTCATTGGATCACTGTCAAACCTTGCCCTCATGGTTGGTTCCACTGGTCACTGGGTCACTGTCAAGCCTTGCCCTCATGGTTGGTTTCACTGGTCACTGGGTCACTGTCAGACCTTGCCCTCATGGTTGGTTCCACTGGTTGTTGGGCGTGGTCTGTCAAGTCTTGCCCTTATGGTTGGTTCAAATGGTCACTGGGTGTAGTCTCTCAAGCCTTGCCCTCATGGTTGGTTCCACTGGTCGCTGGGCGTGGTCTGTCAAGCCTTACCCTCATTGTTGGTTCCACTGATCAGTGGGTGTAGTCTCTCAAGCCTTGCCCTCATGGTTGGTTCCACTGGTCGCTGGGCGTGTCTGTCAAGCCTTGCCCTCATGGTTGGTTCCACTGGTCACTGGGTGTAGTCTGTCAAGCCTTACCCTCATTGTTGGTTCCACTGATCAGTGGGTGTAGTCTCTCAAGCCTTGCCCTAATGGTTGGTTCCACTCGTCGCTGGGCGTGTCTGTCAAGCCTTGCCCTCATGGTTGGTTCCACTGGTCACTGGGTCACTGTCAAACCTTGCCCTCATGGTTGGTTCCACTGGTCACTGGGTTGTAGTCTGTCAAGCCTTGCCCTCATGGTTGGTTCCACTGGTCACTGGGTGTTGTCTGTCAAGCCTTGCCCTCATGGTTGGTTCCACTGGTCGCTGGGCGTGTCTGTCAAGCCTTGCCCTCATGGTTGGTTCCACTGGTCACTGGGTCACTGTCAAACCTTGCCCTGTTGTTTAGTTCCACTGGTCACTGGGTCACTGTCAACCTGGCCCTCATGTTTAGTTCCACTGGTCACTGGGTGTAGTCTGTCAAGCCTTGCCCTCATGGTTGGTTCCACTGGTCACTGGGTGTAGTCTCTCAAGCCTTGCCCTAATGGTTGGTCCCACTGGTCGCTGGGCGTGGTCTGTCAAGCCTTGCCCCTCATGGTTGGTCCCACTGGTCACTGGGTGTAGTCTCTCAAGCCTTGCCCTCATGGTTGGTTCCACTGATCAGTGGGTGTAGTCTCTCAAGCCTTGCCCTCATGGTTGGTTCCACTGGTCGCTGGGCGTGTCTGTCAAGCCTTGCCCTCATGGTTGGTTCCACTGGTCACTGGGTGTAGTCTGTCAAGCCTTACCCTCATTGTTGGTTCCACTGATCAGTGGGTGTAGTCTCTCAAGCCTTGCCCTCATGGTTGGTTCCACTGATCGCTGGGCGTGTCTGTCAAGCCTTGCCCTCATGGTTGGTTCCACTGGTCACTGGGTGACTGTCAAATCTTGCCCTCATGGTTGGTCCACTGGTCCACTGGGTGTAGTCTTTCAAGCCTTGCCCTCATGGATTGGTTCCACTGGTCACTGGGGTGTAGTCTGTCAAGCCTTGCCCTCATGGTTGGTTCCACTGGTCACTGGGTGTAGTCTGTCAAGCCTTGCCCTCATTTGTTGGTTCCACTGGTCGCTGGGCGTGTCTGTCAAGCCTTGCCCTCATGGTTGGTTCCACTGGTCACTGGGTCACTGTCAAACCTTGCCCTGATGTTTAGTTCCACTGGTCACTGGGTCACTGTCAAACCTTGCCCTCATGTTTAGTTCCACTGGTCACTGGGTGTAGTCTGTCAAGCCTTGCCCTCATGGTTGGTTCCACTGGTCACTGGGCGTAGTCTCTCAAGCCTTGCCCTCATGGTTGGTCCACTGGTCGCTGGGCGTGGTCTGTCAAGCCTTGCCCTCATGGTGGTCCCACTGGGTCACTGGGTGTAGTCTCTTCAAGCCTTGCCCTCATGGTTGGTTCCACTGATCAGTGGGTGTAGTCTCTCAAGCCTTGCCCTCATGGTTGGTTCCACTGGTCGCTGGGCGTGTCTGTCAAGCCTTGCCCTCATGGTTGGTTCCACTTGTCACTGGGTGTAGTCTGTCAAGCCTTTACCCTCATTGTTAGTTCCAGTGATCAGTGGGTGTTAGTCTCTCAAGCCTTGCCCTCATGGTTGGGTTCCACTGGTCGCTGGGCGTGTCTGTCAAGCCTTGCCCTCATGGTTGGTTCCACTGGTCACTGGGTCACTGTCAAACCTTGCCCTCATGGTTGGTTCGACTGGTCACTGGGTGTAGTCTGTCCAAGCCTTGCCCTCATGGTTGGTTCCACTGGTCACTGGGTGTAGTCTGGTCAAGCCTTGCCATCATGGTTGGTTCCACTGGTCACTGGGTGTAGTCTGTCAAGCCTTGCCCTCATGGTTGGTTCCACTGGTCGATGGCGTGTCTGTCAAGCCTTGCCCTCATGGTTGGTTCCAACTGGTCACTGGGTCACTGTCAAACCTTGCCCTGATGTTTAGTTCCACTGGTCACTGGGTCACTGTCAAACCTTGCCCTCATGTTTAGTTCCACTGGTCACTGGGTGTAGTCTGTCCAGCCTTGCCCTCATGGTTGGTTCCACTGGTCACTTGGGTGTAGTCTCTCAAGCCTTGCCCTCATGGTTGTTTCTAACTGGTCGCTGGGCGTGGGCTGTCAAGCCTTGCCCTCATGGTTGGTCCCACTGGTCACTGGGTGTAGTCGGTCAAGCTTGCCCTCATGGTTGCTTTCACTGGTCTCTGGGCGTGGTCTGTCAAGCCTTGCACTCATGGCTGTTTCCACTGGTCACTGGGCGTGGCCTTGCCCTCATGATTGGTTTCACTGGACACTGGCAGGGGTCTGTCAAGCGTGACCTCATGGTTGGTACCGCTGGTCACTGGGCGTGGTATGTCAAGCCTTTCCCGCATGGCTGGTTCACTAGACATTGGGCGGGTCTGTTGACAATGTAACATCTCAAATCCACGACGTTGAACATGACCAGTTCGGCCTGATCCTACGACCTGTGTCTGCTGATTTCATTCATTAGGTTGGTCCTCCTCAAAAATGGCGCGGAGAGAAGGGGTTACTTCTACTTTTAAAAATTTATTTTGCAAGCCATTATGGTGACTCGTGTACTATTGTTAATTTATATGCATAATTCTAGAACCCAAAACCTCAACATGTCCACCTGACTGTTCGAACTGACATTTCGCAGCAACATCTATAGAATACAGTGAATCACAAGAAAACAAGGATTGGCAGGAGTAGACGGTAGGAAACCTCCCCCACAATGGAACGAACGAACGAACGAACGAACGAAAGTCTTTATTTTCAAAGGGTTAAGAATTGGGCACGCAGGCCCGTCTGACATTCTGCCCTTTTTCTCTATTTCCTCTCATACATTCTTTCATTCAACATCACTAAAATAAGCAAAAAATAATAGTGGAAAAGAGAGACGCTATAACCCCTACGCTAGACAAATACCCCGCAGAACCAAGACCCCCAAAAAAAAACAATCCCATACGACAAGTTGCGGGCCCTCGCAGGATTAGCCAAAAAAAAAAAGAAAATACAGAGGCGATAAAAGGCTGGCCATTCTCGGGGCTTACGCAAGAATAATCAAGAATACGGGGTCTAGAGAGAGCGGGAACTCAAGAAAACGCCAAACGAGAGGAAGGGAAAAGCGTTAGTGGCAGCAGGTACACCCAGTAACAACTGCAGAAGCAACGAGGAAGGCACCGACGAAGGAAGGAACGGAGGATGATTAACAAAGGGAACCCGGCCAAAAATGCATCGACAGAAGTCGTCCAATGTGCAAAAGACCAGAACAATCTATACCGTACTATGAACCACCACAATTATAACCAACGCCTCTGAGGCTGGTTGAACAAGGTGGAACGTTTCTTTAGTTTTCTAACCATCGGATCGGATCGAAACCGAACTGTAGAGGAACGTAATTTTCACGGAAGATGAAGTCAAGGCCGACCAATGCTCGTAAAGACGGACAGTCAATATGTTTCAATAGATTTCTCGCTTAATACAGCGTGTGCATTTGTCTCTGTATGCCTGTGAAAACACCGAGTGTCTGCTCACGTGTACTAACTGACACGAGTATTTCAGCTCACGCTTTGTTGCACAGATATGGATACACTTTTATTGCTAGTTCAGTGAACAATTTGTACCAAACAATATCTTCTGATCTGGTCTTTGTTGCACAGATGTGGATGCACTCATTGCTAGTTTAGTGAACAGTGTGTTCCAAACATTGTTTTTCGATCTGGTCGTGCTTGAAATTATTCCTTTAAAGGATAGGAAATGATGGTTGAGAAACTGAAAACTTGATTATAATGGATAAAGTCATATCTACAGTTCCAACTCCCTTTACAAAGTTCCTGCCAGCAGCAGACATTGAGACACTATAACAGTTTCGAAAGAAAGGTTCCGCATATTTTTCTTCAAACAGAGACGTGTTCAAACACCCACCATCGAATCTGAGATTGTCTCCTTTGCTAAAGATCAACCTAAAACTTATCATAATAAGAAACCATTTCAGCGAAGGGACAATAGAGATCAAAAATTGCCTAAATGTCTGTACTGTCACCTTTATCATGAATCTTACTCGATGGTGACAAGAGCCCTAACTATCCTGCACATCTTGAAATGATGATCAAAAGCAGGAGAGTAAGAGAATGGCATACAAGCGTGCGGTCAAATGTTTTTTTTGTGCGAGTTATGGCCATTATTCGTCCAATGTTTGGGACGTCAAAAAATGAGGGCTAGTAATGCAGTGTTGATAGATACCTCTTCTGACAGTGGTAGTGAAACTGAGTGTGAAGTCGAGAATGAATTGCCATCTAACGAGTGTGAGAATGTATGTGCAGTTACAGATATTTTAAACTTTGATAGTTGTAAACAATGTCACCTGAGAGATTCCCCATTCTAGTACGGGTTTCTCACCTTTTGAGTTAGTATACGGGGCTAACCCACGTGGACCCCTTACAATTTACCATCAGTTAGCTACTAATACATTTGAAATTCCAACTCCAAAAACACCGTACGAGATGGTAACAGAAAGACGCGATAAGATAATGAAATCGTGTGTAATAGCCAAAGCATCTTTGGAGAGGAAAGGTTATATATCCCACTTCTGACACCACTTTTATCCTAGCTTGTCAACAACCGAGGTTGACAAGCATTACTGGATACTTCTCTTGCACCACACGACGAACTCGTAAGGCGTACAAGAGGATTAGTTACACATTTTAATTCAGCTTGGCGCTCACACGATGTAGAGCCATCATTGATTCACACAGTATTTACAAGCATAATAATATACAATATTCACTCTATCAAAGTCAGTCCTAGGCACTAGCACTACTGATATCTACATAACAAAAACCACATCGCCTTGGCCGATGTGTTCATCTAAACAGTCAGTCCCCCGTCTGACAAGACTCAGCCGTGGCATTCACACCACGCGCGGATGGATCACGAAGATCCCTAGGATTGCGTGCTGCGGTTCACAGCACGCTTCACGTGGCCTCTCCACGGGTAACCTCTCTTAAGAGTTCCTTACATCTCTTTGGGCGGGTGTACTTACAACCCGACCAGAGTTCTCACTTCTCAGGTTGACACTGGTGTATCTGAGTGGAGACCTGTTCACCCACTCATTCCCGTTGTCTTTTCTATTCCCTGGGTAGGGCCTTGTTACCCCCACTCCCAGTAGGAATTGTATCATATATCCTCTTATATCCCTTTCCTCCACTTCTCATGCAGGTGGCATTCCCTAGGTCTTTGACAGAGATCATGTGTTGCCCATGCAGCTTGATCCCTCTCTCGGCTTGCCTATTTCAATCCAGAGGAAAGGTAACACCCTACATCTGGAACAAGACAAGCTGCAGAAGCTGCCGGATCAGCAAAGCAATGCTCTAACTGTCCGCCTGTCGGAGCTTCGATCCTAGACCAGTCGCCAACCAAGGCTTAGGGCCTGATCTGCCCTGCCGCGACAATTTTGTCTTTAGCTTGCATTTCCTCGCACCAGGGTAAGGCTTGTACCCTCCCAATTGTGCTCTTCCGCCGAAGCCGTTGGCACAATGTGGGGTGTCGGGTTTGGTAAGCGCCGCCCAACGTTCAGCTCTAACAGAAACCAGGTAGTACCGTCTACTGTTATAACGGTAGCTCAGTCATATCTGACTAAGACCTGACTAATATATATATATATATATATATCAGTCAATATGTTTTATAGTCAAACAATAAATCATCTAGTCAACAAATGTGTAAATACACCTGGTAGTAAATGAATAATGAGGTACACTTATCAGTCAACCAATGAAACAGTCACCCAATGAAATAAATGCATCAATACTTATATGAATCAATATTATTGAGTGAATAACAATACTTATATGAATCAAATAATATTGAGTGAATCACAATACTTATATGAATCAAATAATATTGAGTGAATCATTCAGTCAATAAACACATCAACTAGACAAGAATGTAGGCAGTCGATACTTACAAATTTATCTCAGCTAGTCAGTCAGTGCAGGTCTCCGTGGCTAAAGTTTTGCGAATGCGATTTGTGAGCCGCTCACCACGCGTTCGAAACACAGCGGTGGCCGATTTGGCAGCATACCGTGTGCGCTGGGGGTTTAACGTGTTTTTATGGAGCCGGTCGTTCAAAAAGCAACGGTAAACTACTGGACGTAAACTTGGCAAGACATCAACAACAGCAGTAAAGTGCTGATGTTGACAGCGATGTCCTGTAAATAGGATATGAATTTTTTTTAAAAATGTCACTTAGTAAAGCTGCCAGTAAACTGTCATTTACATTTACTGCCAATATATTACCGTGCGGTGTATGGCAGATGGGGTCTTTGAGCCTGAGGAATAAAGGCCGCCTGGCTAGTGCAGTCGCCGCGAACTGTGCAGGTTAGAATTTTCTTTTTGCCCCCGACAGAAAAAAATCCCACACCTTACCGAGGGATCGAACCAGGGTCTCCCGAAGGAGAGTCCCGCGTTCTAGCCACTAGGTCAGCCGCTCCTAGCTGCCAGTGAATACATTGGTTAATCAGCTAGTCAATAAATTGTGCAGTCAATAAATGTGTTAATTAAAATCCATGCATGTAATCAATCAATCATTCAATCAATCAATCAATTTATAATACATTTCGTCGCTTATTGCAAATTGTCACAAGACCAACAAACAGATGTTAACATGGTGGTGGTTTGGTATCAGACATGCGGGCGCATCCAGTCGTGACTTAATGGCTGGTCCCGCTGATCACTGGTCTGTCAAGCCTTGCCCTCATGGTTGGTTCCATAGGTCACTGGGTGTAGTCTGTCAAGCCTTGCCCTCATGGTTGGTTCCACTGCTCGCTGGGCGTGGTCTGTCAAGCCTTGTCCTCATGGTAGGTTCCACTGGTCGCTGGGCGTGGTCTGTCAAGCCTTGCCCTCATGGTTGGTTCCACTGGTCATTGGGTGTAGTCTGTTAAGACTTGCCCTCATGGTTGGTTCCACTGGTCGCTGGGCATGGTTTGTCAAGCCTTGTCCCCATGGTTGGTTCCACTGGTCACTGGGTGTAGTCTGTCAAGCCTTGCCCTCATGATTGGTTCCACTAGTCACTGGGTGTAGTCTGTCAAGCCTTGCCCTCATGGTTGGTTCCACTGGTCACTGGGCGTGGTCTGTCAAGCCTTGCCCTCATGGTTGGTTCCACTGGTCACTGGGTGTAGTCTGTCCAGCCTTGCCCTCATGGTTAATTCCATTGGTCGCTGGGCATGGTCTGTCAAGCCTTGTCCTCATGGTTGGTTCCACTGGTCACTGGGTGTAGTCTGTCAAGCCTTGCCCTCATGGTTGGTTCCACTGGTCACTGGGCGTGGTCTGTCAAGCCTTGCCCTCATAGTTGGTTCCACTGGTCACTGGGTGTAGTCTGTCAAGCCTTGCCCTCATGGTTGGTTCCACTCGTCACTGGGTGTAGTCTGTCAAGCCTTGCCCTCATGGTTGGTTCCAATGGTTGCTGGGCGTGGTCTCTCAAGCTTTGCCCTCAGTGTTGGTTCCACTGGTCGCTGGGCGTGGTCTGTCAAGCCTTGCCCTCATGGTTGGTTCCACTGGTCACTGGGTGTAGTCTGTCAAACCTTGCCCTCGTGGTTGGTTCCACTGGTCACTGGGTCACTGTCAAACCTTGCCCTCATGTTTAGTTCCACTGGTCACTGGGTGTAGTCTTTCAAACCTTGCCCTCATGGTTGGTTCCACTGGCCACTGGGTCACTGTCACACCTTGCCCTCATGTTTAGTTCCACTGGTCACTGGGTGTAGACTGTCAAACCTTGCCCTCATGGTTGGTTCCACTGGTCACTGGGTTTAGTCTGTCAAGACTTGCCCGCATGGTTGGTTCCACTGGTCGCTGGGCATGGTCTGTCAAGCCTTGCCCTCATGGTTGGTTCTACTGGTCGCTGGGCATGGTCTGTCAAGCCTTGTCCTCATGGGCGGTTCCACTGGTCACTGGGTGTAGTCTGTCAAGCCTTGATCTCATGGTTGGTTCCACTGGTCACTGGGCGTGGTCTGTCAAGCCTTGCGCTCATGGTTGGTTCCACTGGTCACTGGGTGTAGTCTGTCAAGCCTTGCCCTCATGGTTGGTTCCACTAGTCACTGGGCGTGGTCTGTCAAGCCTTGCCCTCATGGTTGGTTCCACTGGTCAGTGGGGGTGGTCTGTCAAGCCTTGCCCTCATGGTTGGTTCCACTGGTCACTAGGTGTAGTCTGTCAAGCCTTGTCATCATGGTTGGTTCCACTGGTCACTGGGTGTAGTCTGTCAAGCCTTGCCCTCATGGTTGGTTCCACTGGTCACTGGGTGTAATCTCTCAAGCCTTGCCCTCATGGTTGGTTCCACTGGTCGCTGGGCGTGGTCTGTCAAGCCTTGCCTTCAAGGTTGGTTCCACTGGTCACTGGGTGTAGTCTGTCAAACCTTGCCCTCATGGTTGGTTCCACTGGTCACTGGGTCACTGTCAAACCTTGCCCTCATGGATTGTTCCACTGGTCACTGGGTCACTGTCAAACCTTGCCCTCATGTTTAGTTCCACTGGTCAATGGGTGTAGTCTGTCAAACCTTGCCCTCATGGTTGGTTCCACTGGCCACTGGGTCACTGTCAAACCATGCCCTCATGGGTGGTTCCACTGGTCATTGGATCACTGTCAAACCTTGCCCTCATGGTTGGTTCCACTGGTCACTGGGTCACTGTCAAGCCTTGCCCTCATGGTTGGTTTCACTGGTCACTGGGTCACTGTCAGACCTTGCCCTCATGGTTGGTTCCACTGGTCACTGGGTCACTGTCAAACCTTGCCCTCATGGATTGTTCCACTGGTCACTGGGTCACTGTCAAACCTTGCCCTCATGTTTAGTTCCACTGGTCAATGGGTGTAGTCTGTCAAACCTTGCCCTCATGGTTGGTTCCACTGGCCACTGGGTCACTGTCAAACCATGCCCTCATGGGTGGTTCCACTGGTCATTGGATCACTGTCAAACCTTGCCCTCATGGTTGGTTCCACTGGTCACTGGGTCACTGTCAAGCCTTGCCCTCATGGTTGGTTTCACTGGTCACTGGGTCACTGTCAGACCTTGCCCTCATGGTTGGTTCCACTGGTTGTTGGGCGTGGTCTGTCAAGTCTTGCCCTTATGGTTGGTTCAAATGGTCACTGGGTGTAGTCTCTCAAGCCTTGCCCTCATGGTTGGTTCCACTGGTCGCTGGGCGTGGTCTGTCAAGCCTTACCCTCATTGTTGGTTCCACTGATCAGTGGGTGTAGTCTCTCAAGCCTTGCCCTCATGGTTGGTTCCACTGGTCGCTGGGCGTGTCTGTCAAGCCTTGCCCTCATGGTTGGTTCCACTGGTCACTGGGTGTAGTCTGTCAAGCCTTACCCTCATTGTTGGTTCCACTGATCAGTGGGTGTAGTCTCTCAAGCCTTGCCCTAATGGTTGGTTCCACTCGTCGCTGGGCGTGTCTGTCAAGCCTTGCCCTCATGGTTGGTTCCACTGGTCACTGGGTCACTGTCAAACCTTGCCCTCATGGTTGGTTCCACTGGTCACTGGGTGTAGTCTGTCAAGCCTTGCCCTCATGGTTGGTTCCACTGGTCACTGGGTGTTGTCTGTCAAGCCTTGCCCTCATGGTTGGTTCCACTGGTCGCTGGGCGTGTCTGTCAAGCCTTGCCCTCATGGTTGGTTCCACTGGTCACTGGGTCACTGTCAAACCTTGCCCTGTTGTTTAGTTCCACTGGTCACTGGGTCACTGTCAAACCTTGCCCTCATGTTTAGTTCCACTGGTCACTGGGTGTAGTCTGTCAAGCCTTGCCCTCATGGTTGGTTCCACTGGTCACTGGGTGTAGTCTCTCAAGCCTTGCCCTAATGGTTGGTCCCACTGGTCGCTGGGCGTGGTCTGTCAAGCCTTGCCCTCATGGTTGGTCCCACTGGTCACTGGGTGTAGTCTCTCAAGCCTTGCCCTCATGGTTGGTTCCACTGATCAGTGGGTGTAGTCTCTCAAGCCTTGCCCTCATGGTTGGTTCCACTGGTCGCTGGGCGTGTCTGTCAAGCCTTGCCCTCATGGTTGGTTCCACTGGTCACTGGGTGTAGTCTGTCAAGCCTTACCCTCATTGTTGGTTCCACTGATCAGTGGGTGTAGTCTCTCAAGCCTTGCCCTCATGGTTGGTTCCACTGATCGCTGGGCGTGTCTGTCAAGCCTTGCCCTCATGGTTGGTTCCACTGGTCACTGGGTGACTGTCAAATCTTGCCCTCATGGTTGGTTCCACTGGTCACTGGGTGTAGTCTTTCAAGCCTTGCCCTCATGGTTGGTTCCACTGGTCACTGGGTGTAGTCTGTCAAGCCTTGCCCTCATGGTTGGTTCCACTGGTCACTGGGTGTAGTCTGTCAAGCCTTGCCCTCATTGTTGGTTCCACTGGTCGCTGGGCGTGTCTGTCAAGCCTTGCCCTCATGGTTGGTTCCACTGGTCACTGGGTCACTGTCAAACCTTGCCCTGATGTTTAGTTCCACTGGTCACTGGGTCACTGTCAAAACCTTGCCCTCATGTTTAGTTCCACTGGTCACTGGGTGTAGTCTGTCAAGCCTTGCCCTCATGGTTGGTTCCACTGGTCACTGGGCGTAGTCTCTCAAGCCTTGCCCTCATGGTTGGTCCCACTGGTCGCTGGGCGTGGTCTGTCAAGCCTTGCCCTCATGGTTGGTCCCACTGGTCACTGGGTGTAGTCTCTCAAGCCTTGCCCTCATGGTTGGTTCCACTGATCAGTGGGTGTAGTCTCTCAAGCCTTGCCCTCATGGTTGGTTCCACTGGTCGCTGGGCGTGTCTGTCAAGCCTTGCCCTCATGGTTGGTTCCACTGGTCACTGGGTGTAGTCTGTCAAGCCTTACCCTCATTGTTGGTTCCAGTGATCAGTGGGTGTAGTCTCTCAAGCCTTGCCCTCATGGTTGGTTCCACTGGTCGCTGGGCGTGTCTGTCAAGCCTTGCCCTCATGGTTGGTTCCACTGGTCACTGGGTCACTGTCAAACCTTGCCCTCATGGTTGGTTCGACTGGTCACTGGGTGTAGTCTGTCAAGCCTTGCCCTCATGGTTGGTTCCACTGGTCACTGGGTGTAGTCTGTCAAGCCTTGCCATCATGGTTGGTTCCACTGGTCACTGGGTGTAGTCTGTCAAGCCTTGCCCTCATGGTTGGTTCCACTGGTCGATGGGCGTGTCTGTCAAGCCTTGCCCTCATGGTTGGTTCCACTGGTCACTGGGTCACTGTCAAACCTTGCCCTGATGTTTAGTTCCACTGGTCACTGGGTCACTGTCAAACCTTGCCCTCATGTTTAGTTCCACTGGTCACTGGGTGTAGTCTGTCCAGCCTTGCCCTCATGGTTGGTTCCACTGGTCACTGGGTGTAGTCTCTCAAGCCTTGCCCTCATGGTTGTTTCTACTGGTCGCTGGGCGTGGGCTGTCAAGCCTTGCCCTCATGGTTGGTCCCACTGGTCACTGGGTGTAGTCTGTCAAGCCTTGCCCTCATGGTTGCTTTCACTGGTCTCTGGGCGTGGTCTGTCAAGCCTTGCACTCATGGCTGTTTCCACTGGTCACTGGGCGTGGCCTTGCCCTCATGATTGGTTTCACTGGACACTGGCAGGGGTCTGTCAAGCCGTGACCTCATGGTTGGTACCGCTGGTCACTGGGCGTGGTATGTCAAGCCTTTCCCGCATGGCTGGTTCCACTAGACATTGGGCGGGGTCTGTTGACAATGTAACATCTCAAACTCACGACGTGAACATGACCAGTTCGGCCTGATCCTACGACCTGTGTCTGCTGATTTCATTCATTATGTTGGTCCCTCCTCAAAATGGCGCGGAGAGAAGGGGTTACTTCTACTTTTAAAAATTTATTTTGCAAGCCATTATGGTGACTCGTGTACTATTGTTAATTTATATGCATAATTCTAGAACCCAAAACCTCAACATGTCCACCTGACTGTTCGAACTGACATTTCGCAGCAACATCTATAGAATACAGTGAATCACAAGAAAACAAGGATTGGCAGGAGTAGACGGTAGGAAACCTCCCCCACAATGGAACGAACGAACGAACGAACGAACGAAAGTCTTTATTTTCAAAGGGTTAAGAATTGGGCACGCAGGCCCGTCTGACATTCTGCCCTTTTTCTCTATTTCCTCTCATACATTCTTTCATTCAACATCACTAAAATAAGCAAAAAATAATAGTGGAAAAGAGAGACGCTATAATCCTCCCCTACGCTAGACAAATACCCCGCAGAACCAAGACCCCCCAAAAAAAAACAATCCCATACGACAAGTTGCGGGCCCTTCGCAGGATTAGCCAAAAAAAAAAAGAAAATACAGAGGCGATAAAAGGCTGGCCATTCTCGGGGCTTAACGCAAGAATAATCAAGAATACGGGGTCTAGAGAGAGCGGGAACTCAAGAAAACGCCAAACGAGAGGAAGGGGAAAAGCGTTAGTGGCAGCAGGTACACCCAGTAACAACTGCAGAAGCAACGAGGAAGGCACCGACGAAGGAAGGAACGGAGGATGATTAACAAAGGGAACCCGGCCAAAAATGCATCGACAGAAGTCGTCCAATGTGCAAAAGACCAGAACAATCTATACCGTACTATGAACCACCACAATTATAACCAACGCCTCTGAGGCTGGTTGAACAAGGTGGAACGTTTCTTTAGTTTTCTAACCATCGGATCGGATCGAAACCGAACTGTAGAGGAACGTAATTTTCACGGAAGATGAAGTCAAGGCCGACCAATGCTCGTAAAGACGGACAGTCAATATGTTTCAATAGATTTCTCGCTTAATACAGCGTGTGCATTTGTCTCTGTATGCCTGTGAAAACACCGAGTGTCTGCTCACGTGTACTAACTGACCACGAGTATTTCAGCTCACGCTTTGTTGCACAGATATGGATACACTTTTATTGCTAGTTCAGTGAACAATTTGTACCAAACAATATCTTCTGATCTGGTCTTTGTTGCACAGATGTGGATGCACTCATTGCTAGTTTAGTGAACAGTGTGTTCCAAACATTGTTTTTCGATCTGGTCGTGCTTGAAATTATTCCTTGTTGTACATATCCATACTTAACTTGACATTGCTGAATCAATAGCACAATAATAAATTGCATATATACTCTCACACACATTTAAACATACATAGAAACATACACACACACACACACACACAACATGCATATTTATATCTAATCTGACGTGTATATATAACCATCATGTTGCCTGCCAACTGGCGTAGGCGTCCATGTCTCTCGATAGATCGTGCTTCTTGATGCTCTGGCTCAACTCTGTCTTCATGCCAAGGTCTCAGTTCATCCAGCATCATTTCTCCCGGTCTGTTACTACCTGTCATCCCATTGGACGGTACTGTAATATCACTAAATATTATTTCGCTAGAGAGAGAGAGAGAGAGAGATAATAATAATAATAATAATAATAATAATAATAATAAGTCTTTATTTTCAAAGGAGAGAGAGAGAGACAGAGAGAGAGAGAGAGAGAGAGAGAGAGAGAGAGAGAGAGAGAGAGAGAGAGAGAGAGAGAGAGAGAGAAGAGATCCGGCAACAAAACTCACCCTTTTCTTAAGTCTTGCTATTTCCGTTCATAATTCAATCAATCAAGCATGCGCCATGCCGGAAAGCGTGGGCGCTCATGACTCGTCATTTCACTCGATCACCAGAGTCGTGGATCAGTTCAGTGTTCCTTCTCGACCATGTCAAGATATCCAGGTATTTACTTCTCATTCATAATTGCTCTCTGTATTTCCCAATTTTATTTGCTGCTAATTGTTTCCAGTACACATTTTCCAATATTCTGAGATCTATTTTGTCCATACATCGTTTGTAAAATATTCTAACATGTGTATCATCTTATTGTGATTCACTTTATTAAATGTCTTGGTATAATTTATCAAGCATAAAACACACAGAACAAATGCATGTCTTTATGTGTCTCTGTCCAGTGTTCGAAGTGTCTATGTTTCACTATTTATGCCTTTACTTTCCACAAACCAATGATGTTATTTACTAATTGCCATTCGTAATTTTCCTTGTTCTGCTAGTTATAACTCTGAGTAGAACTTTAGTAGCATGGTTAATGAGGTTGATTGTACGAAAATCTTGGCATTTAACTTCCTATTTCAATGGCAAACTACTGAACGTTAACTTGCACATAAATCTTCTTCTTCTTCTTCTTCAGCGTTCCGAGCCATTGAGGTTCTTTGCTGCAGATACAATCCGTCTCCATTTGTCTCTCTGGTTGACCTCTTGCCAGTCGTTGATTCCAAGTGCTTGTAGGTCTGTATATATATTATCTCTCCACTGTCTTCTTGGTCTACCTCGGGGTCTACGGTCATTTATTTCCTGAGTATAAGCGAGGTTTGTTTCCCTATCATCTTCCATTCTTTCTATATGCCCCAGCCATTGTAGTCTATTAGCCTTCATGATACCAGTGATTAGCGGGGACTTAAACAGATCATAAATGTCTTTGTTACTTCTTATTTTACACCGCCGTAGTGATAGTCAACACAACAACCATGACATATTGTGGCAAGTACACACGGCCGTAGTGATAGTCAACACACCAACCATGGCATATTGTGGCAAGTACACACGGCCGTAGTGATAGTCAACACAACAACCATGACATATTGTGGCAAGTACACACGGCCCTAGTGATAGTCAAGATAACAACCATGACATATTGTAGCAAGTACACAACACCGCCGTAGTGATAGTCAACATAACAACCATTACATATTGTGGCAAGTACACACGGCCGTAGTGATAGTCAACACAACAACCATGACATATTGTGGCAAGTACACACGGCCGTAGTGATAGTCAACACAACAACCATGACATATTGTGGCAAGTACACAACACCGCCGTAGTGATAGTCTACATAACAAACATGACATATTGTGGCAAGTACACACGGCCCTAGTGATAGTCAACAGAACAACCATAACATATTGTGGCAAGTACACACCGCCCTAGTGATAGTCAACATAACAACCATAACATATTGTGGCAAGTACACACCGCCCTAGTGATAGTCAACACAACAACCATAACATAGTGTGGCAAGTACACACCACGATATTGATAGTCAACACAACAACCATAACATATTGTGGCAAGTACACACCATCGTAGTGATAGTCAACATTACAATGACATATTGTGGCAAGTACACACCGCGCTAGTGATAGTCAACACAACAACCATAACATAGTGTGGCAAGTACACACCGCGATATTGATAGTCAACACAACAACCATAACATATTGTGGCAAGTACACACCGCTCTAGTTATAGTCAACACAACAACCATAACATATTGTGGCAAGTACACACCATCGTAGTGATATTCAACATAACAATGACATATTGTGGCAAGTACACACCGCCCTAGTGATAGTCAACACAACAACCATAACATATTGTGGCAAGTACACACCATCGTAGTGATAGTCAACATATCGCCCACTGAGCATCGATTTTTTTTTTTTTTGGCGTATCCTTTACAGGACTTAGCTGTCAACACTAGCATCTTTCAACTGTCTGTTGATCACTTGGCAAGATTACGCTCAGTAGTTTGCCATTCCTTTCTGAGCGGCCGGCTCTGTTATTCAGCAAGTCACCAGCGGGGGTCGAACCGCTGCCAGCTCTCGCCCGCTTACGAGACTCTGCGTGATAAACGGGATTACGGAGAAAGTGTTGTAACTCCTCGGCCAGAGAGACCGGCGACCATCGATTGGTCTACACAAATATTGCTTTGCACCATATGTTCAGTGCGCCTTCAGGCGAGTACAATGATCCATTAATTATACCGTAGATCACTAATGCGCTATAGGGCGAGGATACTGACCTAGTACTTATACCGTTAGTCTTTCCTCTTGAGCCCAAAGTTTAGTTTAGTTTAGTCGATGGATCAACATCACGGCACATGGGTGCAACCCATAAGTGCTCCTTTCTTCTCCTAACTCAAACCTGATTTCGGAGAAACTCAGCTCAGTGCACGAACTCCGTAGCACCGGCGAGGATCCTGAAATACTTTGGATAGATTTTTAACTCTACATTTTGCCCTGGCAGCGCCGTAAGGCTAGTATTTTTCGATTTCCAACTGATAAGGGATTTTTTTACGTGCGCAACAATACACACGGGCTCCGATCTCACTACCCAGGGGAAATTTTATTACTAGAAGTCCACGTGAAAAAATCCCGGTCCTCAACGGGGCCTGAACCCGGGACCTCCACCACTCGACACGGACACCATACCTCGAGACCACGCAGCCCAAAGCGGCGCATAGGGCAGAAGTCATGGCTCTCCATGTCCAGTGGTTCGCTGCTACCTGTTGTAGATCCTGGATGTTCAATTGGCCGTTGAATGAGCCTTCTCTGATGATGGTTCTACGCAGGGTCTCTCTTGGTCTTCCCCGTTTTCTTTTCCCTACTGGTGACCATATGTGGGCTTTGTAGGGGAGTCTTGTCTTGTCCATCTTCAGTTACTACCACTCCGCAAACGCCTGCTTTTCAATAAAGCTAAACTAATTCACAAAATCCTGCATCGGAATGCCCCAAATTACCTTTGGCCATTGTTTAAATATAATGCTAGACACAGTAAACAATTACAGACCCATTTCCTTACTATCATCACTATCTAAGCCACTAGAAAAACACATCCATAAAGTAACATTACAGTATTTAGTTCGCAACAAGCTTATTGTTGACAACCAATCAGGATTTCGACCAAAATATTCTTGCCATACGGCCCTAACAAACATGACAGAAAATTGGCACCAGAATATAAACAACAACAGTCTATGTGGAACTGTGTTTATTGATTTCAAGAAAGCATTTGATATGATAGACCATGTTATTTTAATTAAAAAACTTCAGACAATGAAAATTGGCCCTAATGTAGTCACTCTGATATCATCTTTTCTATCAAACAGAAAGCAAGTAGTATCACATAATAAATGTCTGTCTCATACCACTACCTTCAATATTGGAGTACCGCAGGGCTCTATTCTTGGCCCTCTATTGTTTGCCATATATATTAACGATCTACCTTTACATTTTTCGTCGTCCTGCGATCTATTTGCAGACGACTGTACAGTGTACACAAATGCTGAAAACTGTATTTTATTGAAGTCGTCTTTACAACAAGAATTAAATAATGTAGTTAGGTGGAGCTATTCAAACCGTATGCAAATTAACATCACTAAAACAAAATCAATGTTACTAACAACCAGACAAAGACTTCAAACTCTAAGCTCACACACATCACTTCAACTTCACATCGATAACATGCCAGTAGAAAGTGTAATTGAGCACAAAACATTAGGCATAATCATTGATAGAAACCTAACCTTTAATTCCCACATTCAAGAGCTTATTAAACAAACAGCGAAAAAAGTCTACCAACTCGCCAAGATTAAAAACTTCCTTGATGAGGACACAAGGAAACTATTCTATACTTCTCATATACAGACCCACTTTGACTACTGCTCTACAATCTGGGACGGTTGTTCTAATTCAAACACCAAGCGACTTTACTCACTCCAGAAACGGGCCATGAGTCTAATTTATAACAAACATTTATCTGACAATCCTAGCCTGTATAAACGCCTTCAGTTACTACCACTCAGCAAACGCCTGCTTTTCAATAAAGCTAAACTAATTCACACAATCCTGCATCGGAATGCCCCAAATTACCTTTGGCCATTGTTTAAATATAATGCTAGACACAGTAAACGTTTAAATATATTACACATTCCGAAGCCTAGGATTGACTTATACAAAACAAGCTTAACGTACTCTGCAGCTCAGCTGTGGAACAATCTTCCACAAGAAATCAAAGACATCACCAATCCCTATTCATATAATCGCAAATTATTCGAACACTATCTCAGAACGGATTATCTTCCCCCTTAATAATAGAGATAATAATAATAATAACAAAACCCTAGTATAACAGCCAGTCCCCTTTTGGTAGGCCAGTATATTCCACATGGCTAATAACAAGTGTCAGACCATTACCTAATTTTACTGTGTCGTGTAGTTTTGATGTTCGCATTTTGCCCATGCCTTTATAATGCATATTTTTTTTTATTGTTGCTGTTCTCTGGTAGCCTTGAATGATGTGTGAATGAAATAATGTATGAAGAGA
>JACEFZ010013151.1:0-35303 GCA_014155875.1 Cepaea nemoralis
GATGAACTGATTCAAAATGATGGAAGATTTCAACATCGATGGGGAAGATTTAAGAATATTTACTGGAACCAAGTAGCAGCAATTAAAATGAGACTTACAGAGGGTAGTAACGAACAGATAAAGCTAGGAGTACGACAGGGGTGTGTCTTGTCATCCCGATCTCTTCTCCCTCTATAGCGAAGTATTAATGAGAGAGATCAAAGAGACGCCAGGAATAATAGTTGGAGGTTATAATATAAATAATATACGCTATGCATATGACACAGTATTGATAGCGGAAAATGCAACAGATCTACAACAATTGTTGGACATTGTAGTAACAGAGAGTGCAAATAAATTACTCTCCTTGAATATCAAGAAAACAGTAACAATGATGATATCAAAGAAACTGGTGACGCCAAAATGTGACATAGAAATAGAAGGAAAATTTCTTAACCAAGTGTATAATTTTAAATGCCTAGTGGTATTTATAACATCAGATGGAAGATGTACAACAGAGATTAAGAGCAGAATAAGGCAGGCAAAAGCTGCATTTTCAGAAAATGAAGAGTCTATATCTATAAAAAAAAAAAAAAGGATGTATGTATGTATGTATGTATGTATGTATGTATGTATGTGTGTGTGTGTGTGTGTGTGTGTGTGTGTGTGTGTGTGTGTGTGTGTCCGTTTTTATGCGTTCGCGAACGGTCCATCCGATTGAGATGAAATTTTCTACACGACTTCTTTTCATTCCTGTGCAACCAACTGTCAAAGATTTTTGTGTGTTTTGTTTCAGCTATTTACTTACTAAAATTTAATATTTAAATTACATGACTTAATATCAGAAAAAAATATAAAGGGACATAACTTTTAGTAGCATTGCTATATCTTAGGTTAAGTCCCCTGGCTATAGATAGATAGATAGATAGATAGATAGATAGATAGATAGATAGATAGATAGATAGATAGATAGATAGATAGATAGATAGATAGATAGATAGATAGATAGATAGAACAAACTTTATTTTCAAAGGGTTAAGAATTGGGCACGCAGGCCCGTCTAACATTCTGCCCTTCTATCACTCTCTTTCATACATTATTTCATTCACACATCATTCAAGGCTAACAGAGAACAGCAACAATATAAAAGATATGCATTATAAAGGCATGGGCAAAAATGCGAACATCAAAACTACACGACACAGTAAAATTAGATAATGGTCTGACACTTATTATTAGCTATGCGGAATATACTGGCCTACCAAAAGGGGACTGGCTGTTATACTAGGGTTTTGTTATTATCATCTCTATTATTAAGGGGGAAGATAATCCGTACTGAGATAGTGTTCGAGTAATTTGCGATTATATGAATAGGGATTGGTGATGTCTTTGATTTCTTGTGGAAGATTGTTCCACAGCTGAGCTGCAGAGTACGTTAAGCTTGTTTTGTATAAGTCAATCCTAGGCTTCGGAATGTGTATTATATTTAAACGTTTACTGTGTCTAGCATTATATTTAAACAATGGCCAAAGGTAATTTGGGGCATTCCGATGCAGGATTTTGTGAATTAGTTTAGCTTTATTGAAAAGCAGGCGTTTGCGGAGTGGTAGTAACTGAAGGTGTTTATACAGGCTAGGATTGTCAGATAAATGTTTGTTATAAATTAGACTCATGGCCCGTTTCTGGAGTGAGTAAAGTCGTTTGGTGTTTGAATTAGAACAACCGTCCCAGATTGTAGAGCAGTAGTCAAAGTGTGTCTGTATATGAGAAGTATAGAATAGTTTCCTTGTGTCCTCATCAAGGAAGGTTTTAATTTTGGCGAGTTGGTAGACTTTTTTCGCTGTTTGTTTAATAAGCGCTTGAACGTGGGAATTAAAGGTTAGGTTTCTATCAATGATTATGCCTAATGTTTTGTGCTCAATTACACTTTCTACTGGCATGTTATCGATGTGAAGTTGAAGTGATGTGTGTGAGCTTAGAGTTTGAAGTCTTTGTCTGGTTGTTAGTAACATTGATTTTGTTTTAGTAATGTTAATTTGCATACGGTTTGAATAGCTCCACCTAACTACATTATTTAATTCTTGTTGTAAAGACGACTCCAATAAAATACAGTTTTCAGCATTTGTATACACTGTACAGTCGTCTGCAAATAGATCGCAGGACGACGAAAGATGCAAAGGTAGATCGTTAATATATATGGCAAACAATAGAGGGCCAAGAATAGAGCCTTGCGGTACTCCAATATTGAAGGTAGTGGGATGAGACAGACATTTATTGTGTGATACTACTTGCTTTCTGTTTGATAGAAAAGATGATATTAGAGTGACTACATTAGGGCCAATTTTCATTGTCTCAAGTTTTTAAATTAAAATAACATGGTCTATCATATCAAATGCTTTCTTGAAATCAATAAACACAGTTCCACATAGGTTGTTGTTGTTTATATTCTGGTGCCAATTTTCTATCATGTTTGTTAGGGCCGTATGGCAAGAATATTTTGGTCGAAATCCTGATTGGTTGTCAACAATAAGCTTGTTGCGAACTAAATACTGTAATGTTACTTTATGGATGTGTTTTTCTAGTGGCTTAGATAGTGATGATAGTAAGGAAATGGGGCTGTAATTGTTCGGGAGATCATTGTCCAATGAACCAGATTTAAGAAGAGGGTACACTTTAGCGATTTTGAGAGCTGATGGAAAGTGGCGTTTGGTGAGCCACTGATTATATACATAGGTTAGTGATATACAGATTACTGGCGCTGCACAACGGAGAATCCGGTTGCTGATTCCATCTAACCCAGATGAGGTTGTGTTTTTTTAGGTTACTGAGGTAAGTGAATACCTCAGTGATTGTCATTAGCGGTATGTCGGAAAGAATATCGCCGGAGCATCTATTCTCGCAATACGATGACAGTAAAGATAAGTTGCAAGGAGAATTAGGTATTGAAGCCTTCAACTGGTCTATGTCAGTTTGAAAAAAATTACTGAATTGGTCGCATGTAATATGACTTGATGGTAAAGAATTTCGGAAGTTATTGTAATAGTACAGCGAAGTGACGGTGAACCGGCAATAACTCTAAGACAGTTCTGGTTTCATATTAATTTATTCATAATCAACAAACCTTCAATCAAGCCAGAAGTCACTCAGCTAAATCATACCTCCATATCGAAGGATGGGTCGTTCACAACTGACCTTGTTTCCAAGATCCTCGTCATCTCACGACCCATCCTAACTACCCCATATTATGGTGCTTGACCGTGCCCTATTTCCCTATTGACTATGCACACCTCGTTGCCCCTTCTTCCTATTCCTAACTCTGTTACATTTCCTCCCTTTCTTCAACCAAGACTTTTCCCTGAAAAGTCTTGATCCCACAACTCATTTACCCCGCATCTGTGACCCAAGACACTTAACCCAAAAATTCCACACAATCAAAGTTACTTCTTCTTCGTTTTATAAAGTCATAAGCAATCCGCTTACCACCTGAACTTACTCAACTCCCAACTACAGAAATCATATACCCCTTACTCATTACACTTCTCTCTATCCCCACTATTTATCGTAGTGCCAGCCGCCACGACCTACAACCCATACTTCTTCTTCGTAATAAAATCCACATATATCATATCACACAAGCTCATTCTTGTATATGTATCTATCGTACATCATAATATTTCTGCATTACAAGATCTTAGTTTTATACAACACATGGCAACATATTTTCGGAATACTTTTTCTACTCTTCATAAGCAATCCACTTAAACCTTCTTATCACGATCTCAAAAAATTCAAAACGCTGTACTCTTCTGATACTACCTCAACTCTCTATTGTCATCACTAACCGTATTACCTCCACACTACTACTTCTCTACTTTCAACCAACCTGAAATCACTTGCACACGATAGGAAGACAAAGAATCGGTGCGCACCGGAGATTCAAAGAAGTAGAACTCTCTCCAAAAAAAAAACACACTTAGCTAAATCACGCACACCTTTACCCCCCTATGTCATTTGAGACTTTATGTAATAAAGTCTAAAACAATTATATCTTCTACAGTACCACTTATTATGGTAACAGTTTACGCTGCTATCTACAGCATCAAATACCAACCATCAAAAATATTATTCACTCCCCAAATGTCTATATATTACAGACACTACTAATTTTATGGCTCTGAACCTTACCTTCAACCTCGCATTGTAATGTCAACCACAAAACACATCCCGAGGACACAATTAAAAAGGTCCATTATGGGCCTTCGACTCAAAGCTCCCTCTATCATTATAAACGTCACCTACTAAAATATAACCACATCTCTCCTATACCTCACTCAGGAATACTCTATATCAGGTACTCTCTTAATCTTGCCGAAAACTTCAGCAACCCACAATGTCCATTTATTATGGGCATAACTACTAAAACCTCCGCTTGTCAATTTATGCTGTTATCAACAGCAACACTATACTACCCCTGAACTCATGTCTGTGACTGCTTGCAATCAACGTTATTCTATTACAGTCCATATATCACGGACCCTCAAAAACCCCATGTCATTTTGTCTCCACAGTGACACTGTTCATTTCTCATTAACACACTTACACCCCTTTACTATTGTACTGCTATCCAAAGTATCTAATCATTCTTCGGAGTCAAACATGGATTCAATTCATGTTTTGCTAATTGCCTTCACACTGTCTGTTACAGCACGTTACTGACTTCTTCTTCTATAATCTCGTGGCTCCATGTTCACTTCTGACCCCATGTCATTTATTCACTTTAATCTTTTCTTCCCAATATGGCGTCTAATCCATATATCTTCAATTAATGCTCACTTAAATTCCCCATAACTCTTTTACTTGTGTAGTAACCCCGTATGGCATATGTTTCCACAACTTTGCAGCCCTTATATCATTGATTTATCAACGCTGACTATCACAGCAATCCCACCAACAGGGTATGCTTATTATTCAGAAAGAGAATGTGTCTCTCTACTAGTTCTCAGTAGTTTATTAACTCTTTTCTGAACGAAGGGTCCTAAATAAAGCCCCATGTATTGCCTTTATTCTAGCCAAAATCATAACTGTTTATAATTTAAACTTAACTTAACTAATTTCTAACATATATAAACAAGGTAATTACCATTCACAATACAAGACAATTCAGTTAAATTATGAGTGAAGCGAAATAAAATCACAACAGGACATCATACCCCCCCCCCCCCCCCCAAGTTTTTATACATCATTTATGTTTCCCCTCATATCAATTAAAGGTATTAACTCATTCAAAGAAAAACATATTTTAAAATCATATAACATACATCCTATATATTGTTAGTCTCTTTTATGGACTAACAATAACTAACTTATTTATCTATTTAAGAAAACTCAAGAAGTCAAATCATAAAATCAATTGGCAATCATTCTACAAAACCAAGTCAATAAAAAATACTATAACATACCATATATGATGCATTGAAATCTCAAATTCAATAAAAACAACTGACTTCTCGCTAAAGAGAAGGTTATCCCCTAGCTTTGCACCAAGAATTACTACAACTTCTTACTCATTACCGTTAACTACGGTATCTCCACCCTGCTACATCCAACAAAACTTTGTCTATTTACTATAGACCTCTCACCAATACATCTATCTACTGTACCAACGACTAATTCTACTTTTAAGTTTCTCGTCTACCCGACGCAAGTAATATTTCATTCTCCTGCATCAGTACTTTCTTAACATCTCACCACAGCTACTCTAAGCTATCCTCAAGTCTCTCCTAGCGTTCTTGTACCGCGATGATAGTTAAACCAGTCACACTTATCGGAACATGTTCTCTAACATTCATTTATCTAATCTTGTTTACCTCCGTATCTTTCACTCCTCTTCCTATTTATCGGGATTCTTACAGAACAGCAACCCACACCACTTATAACTGACAACAGACCTCACTTTCCTCATTTCTCAGTATCAGGCATTCATACTTCAACATGTCCCTGTCAACAATACTAAACATATTTTATGAAACGTCATTCAGAATGTTAACTCTCTTTCTGTCAACCTGTCATACAACTTCCATAAATTCCGTCCAAGATTACACATTCCCAAACAAAAGACATCACACCTTTCTAATCACCTACTTTAACAATTTAGCACAAGCAAAACAGAGGCAACGACTATAACCAAAGAAGAACAAACAACAACCATTCAGCTAAACGAACATTTCTCGAAACAAGTAAAGAGTCTCAAGTGCCTAGGAAGTATAATATCATCAAATGGCAAACCAGAAGATGATATTGACAACAGGTGTAATAAGGCTATTCAACTCTCTGGACAAATGGACAACCATGTATCAACAACTACCAAGCCTAAGCGTGTCGATCACTTCCACCCACATTGACACTTGACGGCGTTTCAAAACCTCACTCCTGCTTCACTCAGCGCGACGAACACCTGTTTGTCTACAGTTATACTCACGTACGGACAACGCATAATCTGACGAATTACTCAACAGGACTTTCACAATTCAACTACTTTCTTACTTCATTCTCAATCATCATAATGCCACTATTCTCCGTCCTACTTAATTCTCAACGTCAAACTACTCTGACGGTCAATTACTCATTTATCCTATCTTAACCTCCTCATCACTTCATAATACTTCTTCGAGCTATGACATCCGCATTACCCAATCGTCATCACTATTCTATGACCACTTTATATCTCAAAATAACCTATGTAATACAAGACTACAATACTACATCAGTTCTCGACGTCACACATCACTTGCAATGATTCTCCACCATTTTCCACAGCTACAGCACATTTGAGTCGAAATTTGAGCCTCATCAAACTTGAATTACCCCAAGCTCAGTTACAAAATGCTCAAATCTGCTCGTATCGGTTATTTAAATACAACCATGGTCTTACCGATTTCATGAGACTTCTAGCTTTTTCCAGCGACGCTTCAGCTGTTTGCTGTTTTTGTGTTCCACTTTCTACTAGGCAAACATCTTTCTTTTTGGAAGTATCTTTCTCTCTCTCTCTTGGTATTCGTCTCTTAGCCTTCCCTACTTTCCTGTCATATAAACTGGTATCTAGTTCTAAAGAGTCACCAACCAAAACTCTGTCCGTCTGTCCACCAGCAAGCCCACCGTATGAGGAAACATCACGCTTCGAGTCAGGATCTGTTCGTAGTGCAATCCTCTCATTCTCTGAATCATCAGTATCTGTAGTTGTTTCAGCAGCGTAGTATTTACTATAAAATGCGGCGGTAGAGGTAGAAATATCCTCTCCATAACCTGAACTCTCACACCTAATATTTCTACACCATTTAGGGATTAATTTAATGTCTATACCTGAGGAACTTGACATAGCAGTACCTCTATTAACAATCATACTATTCCTTTCCTTAATACTTTTTTTCACCCGTCTTTTAACATCTTTGGCACTTGTCTGTTTATCTTTCTTAATTTCAACCGTGTCTCCCTTAGTCAAGTAAGTTGGTTTTAACTGAATTTCTATTAAGTCAGTTTGACTTCCCTTCGTTATCTTGCTAGCTGGTTGTACCTGGACTTTTTTCTCTACTGTATCAACTTGTGTCTGCGTGTTTTCTTCTACCACCTCAATCACCTGTGTCTGAGTCTCTCTTTCTTGTCTGACACAAAAGACTGAAGATACCTCCTGACTACCCAAAATCTTATCTATGTTTCTTTCTCTGTTATTCAACTTTGCTACCGAATATCGCAGGTGTCTGATCTGAAACCAGTTCTCTCGCAAGGCCTTTGCGTTATCACTCTTTGAAGGCCAAGACCACTGTTTCTTTTTCTGACCATTACTAATTCTTATATGTCTCTGTGTCTCATTCTTATCTGCTTTCATATGTATATGGTTGACAACTTTAAAATTGTAACCACGCTGGTTATCATTTCTATTGGACTTGTCTACCTCAAAACGTCTCATACCTGTCTTGTGCTCTGTTCGTTCAAGCGTCTGCCTCTTTATCAATTCTATCATAGACGAAATTCTATCTACGTCCATTTTTAAGTCACCCATCAACTCTGTCACACGTCCTAACTTCCTATAAAAGATTTCCATAGTAGCTCACCACGCTTTTATGATATAAAGCCTTGTTGTTTTCAATACGTAGGCAGCTTTCCTATCGCTAGCACATACTCTGAAAAAGGTTACTCAAAGCCAAATCTTTAAAAAAAATGCATCAGGTTTTCAATTCTTCAATTCTATCTTAAAACAAATAATTATACACATATGCCTACTCCTTAACTAATTTAAATTAAACTTCGCTTACTCAGCCAACATTGTCCTTCGGTTCTACAAACTTCAAACGGACAGGCAATGACTTCCAGGATCTCTCAGGATGCTCGAGCAAAAACGTTCCCAAATCAGTGTCATTCCATATCACACACTGGGCAGAGAGGCATGATGGAGAAAGAAAATCCAGCGATACGACGACCTCACAGCAACGGTTAAGTTAACAGCCCCGATAATACAGCAACCTCAAGGCAGGCAGGCATCTTGGTTTCCAGCATAGTGACGCCCAAGGACTGCGGTTTCTGACAAGGCCTGGAACAATTGACTGCGTTCAAAGAGCAGCACCTCCCGACTTCACACGATTAGACATCGATCAGAGAGCAGCTTTTCTCGACAGTAGGCCTCACCACGATCAGACTGCGATCAGAGAGCAGCTTTGGTCAGTTCCCTGAAACAACATTGTATGGCAGCGGCCCTGGTAGGTAGCCCGTTGAAACAACCGACAATGCAGGTAAAAAATGTAAAGCGGCGGCTATAACAAGCCTCTTGAAGTGAACAGTGTAAAGCGACGGCTATACCAAGCCTCTTGAAAATGATAAAAGTTCAGGCAACGGCTATGGTAACGAGCAGGCTGTGTGGCAACGATTCAGTCTACTTACTATGTATGGCGGAATGCAGAAGTCTTTGAAGTCCCTGCAACAGTGGGAGGTACGATCAGAAGTAGGTATCTCCATGTCGTCCGCCAAAATCAATCCCGTTAGCAAACCGCTCGAACAACAATGCCACAGTGCCCGGCGAGGACTTGACAGCGACTCTCTCACACAACAGAGCCGGGAGACTTGACAGCGGCTCTCGCACACAACAGAGCCCGGAGACTTGACAGCGGCTCTCACACACCAGTAAGACCCGAAAACGACTTGAGAGCGGACTGGACTTCACCACCAGTAAGGCTCGAAAACGACCGAGAGCTGACTCAGCGATGCGGGCTTCACAACCGCATACATATTCCTGTAGAAACTTCTTGAAATCTGTTCAGCAGAGGTTTGATAACGTGCCAGTGTCAAAGGCACCGCATTTTCCCAACAAGCGCAGTATGAAGTAGTGGCTGTATCAAATATAGTGGCCCAGTTCCTCCGCTATGTACCGCGACAATTGAAGTTGTTCATCCTGGTCATTGGGCAACATTTCTGTACTTTAATAGTACAGCGAAGTGACGGTGAACCGGCAATAACTCTAAGACAGTTCTGGTTTCATATTAATTTATTCATAATCAACAAACCTTCAATCAAGCCAGAAGTCACTCAGCTAAATCATACCTCCATATCGAAGGATGGGTCGTTCACAACTGACCTTGTTTCCAAGATCCTCGTCATCTCACGACCCATCCTAACTACCCCATATTATGGTGCTTGACCGTGCCCTATTTCCCTATTGACTATGCACACCTCGTTGCCCCTTCTTCCTATTCCTAACTCTGTTACATTATACTTGTTTGTCAAGGTGTTAATTGCCTTCCATATATCCTTACTATTTGTTTTATCCATTACTAAGTTCTTAAAGTAATTTTTCTTTTCCCGTCGTATGGTATATTGAACTTTGTTTCTAAGAGTACGGTATGCGCTGAGATCCCGCTTTTTATGTGCTTTATCTCTGTCTCTCATAATTTCAAGTATTTCCTGGGTGATCCAAGGTGGCTTGACGTGGTGTTTTACTCGAACTTCCTTGATTGGCACATGTCTATCAAAAACATCAATAAATGTTTTCATCCAGAATTCCAGAGCATCATCCGGGTCAGGAAGCTGATAAACATTGTCTAGAGGTGAACCGAGCAAGTCCTGTAAAAATGCGTTTTGGTTGAAATGTTTATAACTTCTATATTTTACACTTATGTGTTTATGTTTAGGAGTTTTAATTCCTTGTTTAGACCACGTGCAGCATATTGGGTAGTGATCGCTCATTGCACAATTGGGTACAGCGCATTCTATGATGTTGTCTGAGCAAGTTACATAAATGTGATCTATGACTGTTGAAGATGACTTTGTTACTCGAGTAGCCTGTTGTACTATTTGTTGGAAATTGTATGATGCAATTATATTTCCCCATATTATGTTGGATTTGTTGGTGTCAATGTTAAAGTCTCCGAGTAGTATAATTTCCTTCCCGGAAGCGAAAACCACATCCATCATGGTAGTGAAGTTTTCGTACCAGTCGTGTCTAGCACTGGGATTTCGATAGAGGTAGCCAATTATCAGGGGTGTGCGGTTTTGAAGCTTTAGCTCTAACCACATACATTCTATTTCGCAAGTCTCAAAGTCTAGCCTACGGTGAGCATTTAGTAAATTAGAAACATAGGTTACTATGCCTGTCTCTTGTTTCCTACAGGGATCCCTTCTAAAAACTTTGTACCCTTTAATAGATATGTCCTCATCTGAAATGTTATCATTAAGTCTACTTTCACTAAGGCCGAATAAATGAAAATTTTGATTAAGAATAGAAGATAACTCTGGTAGCTTGTTAAATAAGCTGCAAATGTTTAAGTGTCCAAGGCGTATTCCTGACTTATTGAGCCAGTGTTGCCACTTCACAGACATTTCATCCATGAAGAAAGTGTACATTAGTCAAAGTTAAGCAAAAATACAAGATCATAAAAAAAAAAATCACAATTACATTAACTTACAAAATATCAGTAATACAAATCGATATGTAAATGACAATATTATAACGATATAACTAATTAGACCAACGAATATAATGCAAACACGGAACAAAACGAATGAAAGAACATACAACAAATAATTAACCTGAAGAAAAAAAATTACTTCACAAACTAAGTAACCAACTGTTATCCAAAAGAATTAATAAATGACTATACAAGCCAATGTCTCTGTTTAAAGCGGAGTATCCCACACGGGAAATAAAACGTTAAACAGTAAGCAGAAGGAAGAACAGTGAAGACCCCCTCACTCACAGTAAAAGCACAATGAGAAGTATTATAAAAGCTATACAACTAAGTACTATCAATTAATATAATGTCAAAACAAGTCAATGTTTGTAGTTGCTTATAACCTAATACGTTACTAGATCAAGTAGTAACAAAATATGCAGATAAACGTTCTAGGAGAGGCTCTTTCTTGTACCGAGATCCGGTGTAGCTTTGTGCTAACTTGCTAGTGAATACCAGGTTGTGTTGGTTGTTGGTATAGCGACATTATAAGTGCTTGACGAAGTGTAGCTGGGCTATACCGTGTGAGGTGCAACCATTCTGGGTTACAATGAAATGGGTACTGATGATGTCTCATGGGTATATAATGACTACCAACTAGAGCCTCTGGGTGGTGGCTAACAGGAGGTTGTGGTGGCACATCGTTGTTGCTGAGAGTTGGTTCCTTTCTGGGGAGAATAGGAAAAATATCTTCGTAATTATTACCCTCCTGTGTGAAAGTATTTAACGGACTTGGTGTAGCGGTAGTGTCCCGTCTGGCTTGGATTTCAGGTGCAGTGGTTATGAGTGGTCTGCACACTTCTGTCCTATTGGTACTTGATGTGACGGGAGTATGTCGTCTGGCTTGAGTTTCAGGAGTAGCTAAAAGTGTCCGGCGTAATCCCGTATTGGATGTATGGTATGTCCGTTCAGGATATTTGATATTCTTGGCAAGAAAACTGGTGCCCAATGTAGACAAATGTATTTGATCCTTATAAAGACTCTTTTTTGGTGCACCAGCCTGTGAAGTGAATGATGCTGTGTTGTTGATGAATTGTATCATGTTTTGAGAACAGAACTTCTGCAAAATGTTGTTATTTATGTCAGCTAGACGGCGCTGCTGTCCATAACTTGGTGATATGATGGAGGAGAAGAACATGGATGAGTTAGGAAAAGTGTGACGTAATCCGTTCAAGAGTGCCAATAGTTGAGACCCAGTGATTTGTTGGTTGTTCATGGTGTCGGTGATACCAATATGTACGCTTGCCCTTCTAACGCCATGATTAACAGCTAACCTGCTAATCTTGTCTGTTAGCCGGTCTACACCAGCCCCAGGCAGTGGGATTATTGAAACAATGTCTTTGTCTGACGTGGCCATCCTGTCGCTGTATAAACCTTTCATTAAGGAATCGCCTAGTATAATATGTGTACAGACAGGTCGTGCTGTCTGTACATGTTGGTTTTCAGCACGTCTCGCCCGTTGTTTCATCCATTTCCGATTATCAGCAGTCTTTATGTTTCCATGTGGTTCTCCCGATGTATCTTGTAGGCTTGTCTTGCCCGTTGGCAGCATGTTAGAGCACTGTAGGTTTTCTGGTGACTTTTCTTGAAGTACTTCGAACCTATTGCTTATTTTGACGTCAATGGGGTAGACTGCTTGTTGTTGTTTATCTTCGTCTGCGCATTGAGGTGTTTGTTGTTGTTTATCTTCCTCTGCGCGTTGAGGTGTTTTCATAGCGCTTATCTGTTCTGGGTGGGATTGAGCTTCCCCAAGATTTCCTAAGGATGAAGCGGTTGCTTGGGAATTACATGCTTCTTCAGTTTGGTCGGTAGAGGACACATTCTGTAAGATTTGAACTGTATTTCTCAGCAACAAATTGTCATCTCGCAGGAGTGCGACTTCTGTCTTGAGAGCATTGTAGTCACTGCTTATCTTGTTGTTTGCTTCAATGTTGGTTGAAACAGTGACAATGAGCGCCTTTAGTGATTGTTCTAGTTCCTCAATGCGCTGTTTACAGTCGCACGAATGTCCATTGATAGTCAAGATGCTATTGTTATCTGAGGCAGGTACTTCTTCAACAATGTCAACATTGGGTTCTATGTTGTTTTGGATATGCTCCATTGGGTATTCAATGGCCAATAGCACTGGTGGGTTGGCAGGCCTCGTGTTGATGTTGTCATGTACACTCATCGTATGAGTTAATTGACGGACATTGTTAGCTGGTGTGCTGTCGACAGCTGTAGTTGTGGGCTGCGTAGATTCGGTGAATGCCTGTGTCGAGTTTTCAAGTTCAACAAAATCTACTTTTAGCCAGGAATTAATGTTTTCATTACTGCCCTGTGTCATGAGTTTATTTTTACTGCGGTACAAATGTATCGTAATCACTGGCGTCGTAATCAGATCCTCAACATGGGCGCCGTGCTTATCTTGCCTGTGTTCAATTAGTTCAAGCCTGTAGTAGTTGAGTAGGCAAGTTCGGAATGCCTCATAATGGAGTGTGTTGTTGAAGGAAACAGTAACTCACTGTCCTGAGTTGGTGTGTTTGACGACTAGGCCGGTGGGATTTATGCACTTGGATAGCTTATTCTTCACGGTCCTCTCTTTGTTTAGTGTGTAAGTTTTATTGACAGCCGATCGTAAACCTGAGCGAGTCTTTTCACCATTCACTTCCAATACGGAGCACTCTCCTTCCCCTGACATTATTGCATAATATTACGAATAACTAAACTTGAAGAACGCAGCAATCGCATTGTTATCTAGCCACGCCGCGGGCAATTTGAGGTCCCGTGGTTGTTTCTGACACGCCTCGTGCACTTGATTGGTTAAAATTTAATAGTGTTCAACTATCACTCGAAATGAATATTATATATAACACACCTTTTTGCGATAATCAACACTTGTATTAATCTAAAAACTATTTAACCACATCCTCAGAATCACAACGAGCACATTGATATAAAAATCCATGATAGGTGATTCAGCTTGCAGCAATAATAATCCGAGAAGCAAGAGATACGAAAACACGTCTTCACTCTCCGACATGTGTAAGATATGGTTATCTATAGATAGATAGATAGATAGATAGATAGATAGATAGATAGATAGATAGATAGATAGATAGATAGATAGATAGATAGATAGATAGATAGAGATAGATAGATAGATAGATAGATAGATAGATAGATAGATAGATAGATAGATAGATAGATAGATAGATAGATAGATAGATCCCCGCCAGGGCCTGGGCGAAGCCGGGCCGGGCCAGCTAGTATCTTATACAATAGGTCGCTGTCAATGAATGTCCGAAAGAGAATGCTGAAATGCTAAAAAGAACCAGTTTTGCTTATGGCAACAAATCGTGGAATGTAAATGAATAAATTAGGAAGAATTTAGAAGCAACAGAGATGTGGTTTTTGAAACGATTGTTGCGAATTCCTTAGACTGCCAGAGTACCTAACTAACAACTATTGCCTGAAAGAGGCTAATGAAACTAGAACACTATATACAATAATAAGAAAGAGACAAACAGCTTTCTTTGGTCATGTGATGAGAAGAGCGGCATTGGAGAACATCGTAACAACTGGAAAGATCGAGGGGAACGAACGAACGAACGAACGAACGAACGAACGGATGGACTTTATTTTCAAATGGTAACAAATTGGGCACGCAAGCCCGTCTTACATTCGGCCCTTCCAATCACTCATCTGTCGTTCATCAATAGTGCATAGGAAAAACATTGTCGAATGAATTTTGTAAACATAAACAATGCATAATACCATGTTATGAGACACATCCGCCACCCACCCACACATCCCCCATTCACCCACACATCCCCACCCAACCCCACACACACACACCCCCCAGGCACACATACATTCCCCCACCTATCCACCACATTCCCACATCTGCACATCTCCCCACCCACACACACTCCCACCAACCACACATCCCATCCACCCACACCCCAAGCATACATACATTTCCCAACCCACACATCGCCCACTCACACACATCTCCCCACCCACTCACATATCCTCCACCCGTCCCATTACCCACCAACAATCACCCACCCACATAATCTCCTCCATCCACACACATCCAATCATCAAGCCAAACACACATCCCTCAACCACACATCCCCCTCGCACACACACACACACACACATCTCCCCGCCATCTCCCATATCCCGCACCTACTCACACACAAATTCCGCACCCACCCACATAATCTCCCATCTCCCCCAGCCCACTCACATATCCCGAGCCCACCCATACAAACATCCCACACCATCTCCTAACCTACACACACTCACCCACCCACATATCCTCTACCCACTCACCCATCGACCAGCCACACATCCCTTAACCACACACCCCTACACATATACACACATTCCTTCCCACACACACATCTCCCCACCCATACACACATCCCCACCCACCAACACATCCCCCAGTCACAAACACACACCTCCCATCCACGCACACCCAGCCCACACACACACACACACACACATCCCCCACTCATACACTCATCGCCTCACACACCCCTCCGCACACGTACTTATCCCTTAACCACTAACACTCACACATCCCTCACCCACTCATCAACACATACATCTCCCATCTACCCACCCACACTCACACACCCCAACCACCCCTCCAAACACACATCACCCACATTCACACACATCAACACCCACCCGCACACCCAACCACACACCACCCACCATACACACATCCTTTATCCACACCCATCTTCCCTCCCACACAACACCACACCCACCCCAAGACACATCCCTCACCCACACACACACACATCTCCCACACATCTCCTACCCACCCACACATTCCCCATCTACAATCACCCTCACCACCCACATATACATCCTCCATCCAGCCACACACACATCCCACTAACCCAGACACACCCCCGCCCACACACACATCCCCACATCCATCACCCACATCCATCACACACCCACCCCCCACACCCCAACACACATATTCACACACAGACATCCCTCACCCACACACACGCCCACCCACATACACTCCCCACCCATCCTCCCAAACATGCCACACCCACACACATCTCTCACCCACACACGCATCCTCACACCCACAACCACCCCCACATGCACACATCTCCCACCCACCAAAGACCCCCACACCCACATCTCCTCACCCACACATATATCCCAACCCATCCCATAACCCACCAACAATCATCCACCCACATATCCTCCTCCACCCACTCACCCACAACCGCCTAGCCAAACACACATCCCCCACCCACACACATCTCCCCGCCAACCCATACATCACGCACGTACCAACACACAAATCCCGCACCCACCCACACAATCCCACCCCGCCCACCAACACATCCTGAGCCCACCCACACACTCCACGAATCCACCCACATACACATTCCCCACCATCCCCCAACCTACTATTATGAACAAACAGACACACACACACACTCACACTCCATTACTCACTCACACTCACTAACTCTCTCACTCACTCTACAGTAGTGTGCATGCGATTATAGTATACATCATAAAATCAAGTGGCATACAAAATGATACCTCGTAATATGAAAGATTAGAATACATAAAAAAAATATGGAATAGCATGTTACATGACATGCGTGCGCTCATATCTCTCTCTCTCTCTCTCTCTCTCTCTCTCTCTCTCTCTCTCTCTCTCTCTCTCTCTCTCTCTCTCTCTCTCTCTCTCTAGACATACAAACACTCTCATACTCATTCACTCTCTCTCAATAACACTCACTAACTCACTCACTCTGCAGTAATTTACATGTGTTCGTTTCATACATGTTAAAATGAGTTGGCATTCAAAATGATAATATGAAAATGAGAATACACAAAAAAATATGGAATAGCATGTCAGATGACATGCGTGCGCTCATCTCTCTCTCTCTCTCTCTCTCTCTCTCTCTCTCTCTCTCTCTCTCTCTCTCTCTCTCTCTCTCTTCTCTCACACACACACACACTACCCCCCCCCCCCCCCCGCACACACACACAAAACATACACACGCAAATACACACATATACCCACGCACATACACACACCTACACAATTCACACCCGCATACACATACTTATGCATACGTACTCAAATAACACACGAATACACACTCCCTAGCATACACTGCATGCATGCCCACTTATACACACAAACATATACGTACACGAGCACACACACATACATACACACATATACACACGCACATACATATAAACACGAATAACCACACATGTACTCACAAATTAACACACGTACAGACACACACAAACACAAGTACACACAGACACATATATAGACATGTACACACACATATACCCATACACACATACAGACATGCACACCCACATACATCCACACATATAAACACACACACATAGACACACATACACACATCCATCCATCCACACACATACACGCTGCCTCACATAATCACTAAAGCTAATATGAATAAACTCCCACACTTTTCACACGTACACACTGTCGACTATCGTGAGCATCTTCATAGAACATTCAAAATTAGGAATAAATGGGAAAAAAATGGAAAATATGTAAAATGGTGATGAAAATATGGTATACATTGTGTAATGTAAAAATAAAATAGTGGTCCAATCCAGTAAGATTCCTGAAATTGATATAAACATGATGAGATAAGCGGTGCATGTTAAATTCAATTGGCAGTAAAAAATGCTAATATGAAAGATGAGGATACAGAAACAAAACATATGGCATAATGATATGATTGCGCTTCTCTCTCTCTCTCTCTCTCTCTCTCTCTCTCTCTCTCTCTCTCTCTCTCTCTCTCTCTCTCTCTCTCTCTCTCTCTCTCTCTCTCTCTCTCTCTGCCAGAGGCAGACCAAGAAAAATTACATCGCTTTAGAGGGAGAAGAGATCCGGTGACAAGACACATCCCTGTCGTACTCCTAGCAAAGGGTGTAACAACACACAGCAAAGGCCCATAGCACACAGCAAACAGGAATCAGCAGCAGCAAAGGGCAGTTGCCCACAGCGCCCCGTTAACAGCAAAGGGGTTTCTGTAAGCAAGAACAGGCCAGGTTTATATATCCATCACACACTTGCATAATACATACTACACCAAACATCCTCACTGACTCCATCTATCTCTTGTGGTCAGGCCCTTGAGCTCAGACCGCATCGTACATCTGAACTCCCAGACATATCTCACGGACAGGTTAGGTTACACCACACTTAGTAATCCTAACTTAAGTCCTGTAACATTAAAAAATCCAGTGGTACTCTGTTGTATGCGTCCTCAAGATCAATCGCTGCAGCAACGGTTTCAGTGCCTGAGTGGAAACCTTCATAGACATCGTGGGCAAAGACTGCTGCATTGGTCCAGGTTTCTCTTTTTGGACTGGTACCCACCCAGGGTAGGTGGGAAAACACCTTGCCTCTCTAGTTGGCTTGATATTTTCCTGGCAATTACCTTCTCCAGCAGCTTGCCTATTGTATTCTGCATGGTTATAATTCGATATCCCTGAATTTTTTTGTGGTCTTTGTCAGGCTTCGGCAAGGGAATCAGATAGCTGTGTAACCATTCCTCCTTGATGCTAGCACTCCCTATACTGTTGTTGTACATGTCTGCTAGTTTCTCTAGCTCATTGTCGGTACACCTATTTATGTCGTCGTATCTTATGCCATCAGGACCTGGAGCACTGTTTTTTGATCGTCGAAGCACAGCCTTGATTTCTTTCACTGTCACTGTGTCTTCATCCGAAGTGTTCTGGGCCTTGCATCTGTCTGAGGTGACCTCCTTGGTCAGATTCCGGCCTCCCATGTCTGTCTTAAGATGGCGACGGACGGTCGTGTTGTTTTGTGTTCGTTAACTTTTTCGCGTAGGGGATGGATTTATTCATCTCTTGCGTGTAATTGGTGTGCCAGGATGTAAAACCAGGAGTTTTTACTCAAGATCTGCGCGGGTGCTACGGAGTTCGTGCATCGAGCGAAGCCATCCTTGAGTGAATTTTCAGCAGCGTGTGTGGTTCTCAAAAGTCTGTGTTTACGTTTTTTCAACATGGCGGAACAACCTTGTGTTTTCCGAGCGATCAGCAGTCAACATAACGAAGCGGCGTGGTAGCCGCGCAGGGAAAAAGAAGCAAGGTAAGCGCGGTGGCTTGAGGCGTTTTAGACTCAAGTGTCACCGTCTAGGACTCAGGAACATCCGTATTCTATATTGGAACTGTGCCAGTGTAAAACAACGGGGCTCTATTTTAGAAACCCTAGTTTACAGGAACGACATTGTAGCACGCCAGGAGACGAGACTGGGCGATCAGCTACTCCGAATTGCCGGCTTCAAATGTTTCTACAACAGACGACATCTGGGAACGGCGATTCTCGTTCGCGACAGCATGGTGGCGTCAGAGCTAGACATGTCCAGTTGGGACAGTGACGATATACAAATACAGGCGTTGAGAGTTCATTCCAGTATACCATTCGTGTTGGTTAATGTTTATGCCCGCAATGCGAGTGTGGACGCCCAGAAGTGGCAGTGCTTAAGTGGCATATTAGGCCACGAGAGAAATGTTATTTTCTGTGGTGACTTCAACGCTAAAGGCAGATCATGGGGAAACACTTCCTCCAATACACAAGGGGAGGAGCTCGAGACTGCACTGGAAACCATCGACCTGGTTTGTATCAACAGCGGCTGTGTCACCAGGACAGCAAGCCGTCCAGGCGATGAGGACAGTGCTATTGATCTGGCGCTAGTTTCACCTTCACTCACTACAGTGTGTAGATGGGGTGTCCTAGGACACCATGGCAGCGACCACCACCCATGCAGCATATTGGTGGAGAAAGGCAGAACCAGGCAGCACAAGCTAAAGGTAAAGACGTTCCAGTATGACAGTACAGGGCAAGATGTGGTGAGTAAAATAAGACGTGACAAGCGCAGAACGTTTCAGGGCAGGAAAAAAAGCTGGGAGCAGCTACCGTGGTGGAGTTTCGAGGTGGAGAAGGCCTGGGTGGATAAGCGTAGTGCTGTAAGGAGATGGCAAAATGCCAAGAAGAACAGAGCTGGTCATCCTAGTCCCTGCTTGCACTTAGAAAGAGAGATGCACACAAAAGTAAGCTATTTCAAAAAAACTGGTCAAGGTGGTTAAAAGCGAAAAATGGGCAGAGGTGTGTCAAAGAGTAAGCACAGACAAGTCACTGAAATTGTTCTGGCTACTACATAAAAGCATGAGTGGTGTAGTCAAGAATAAGAGCATTTCTGACTTCCAAGGTGCTGACCTCATCTGGCAGAGGACTGACGAGGACAAGGGCAAAGCCCTCTTTGAACGCTACCTTGAGCAGAGCAACCAGACAGACATGGGAGGCCGGAATCTGACCAAGGAGGTCACCTCAGACAGATGCAAGGCCCAGAACACTTCGGATGAAGACACAGTGACAGTGAAAGAAATCAAGGCTGTGCTTCGACGATCAAAAAACAGTGCTCCAGGTCCTGATGGCATAAGATACGACGACATAAATAGGTGTACCGACAATGAGCTAGAGAAACTAGCAGACATGTACAACAACAGTATAGGGAGTGCTAGCATCAAGGAGGAATGGTTACACAGCTATCTGATTCCCTTGCCGAAGCCTGACAAAGACCACAAAAAAATTCAGGGATATCGAATTATAACCATGCAGAATACAATAGGCAAGCTGCTGGAGAAGGTAATTGCCAGGAAAATATCAAGCCAACTAGAGAGGCAAGGTGTTTTCCCACCTACCCTGGGTGGGTACCGTCCAAAAAGAGAAACCTGGACCAATGCAGCAGTCTTTGCCCACGATGTCTATGAAGGTTTCCACTCAGGCACTGAAACCGTTGCTGCAGCGATTGATCTTGAGGACGCATACAACAGAGTACCACTGGATTTTTTAATGTTACAGGACTTAAGTTAGGATTACTAAGTGTGGTGTAACCTAACCTGTCCGTGAGATATGTCTGGGAGTTCAGATGTACGATGCGGTCTGAGCTCAAGGGCCTGACCACAAGAGATAGATGGAGTCAGTGAGGATGTTTGGTGTAGTATGTATTATGCAAGTGTGTGATGGATATATAAACCTGGCCTGTTCTTGCTTACAGAAACCCCTTTGCTGTTAACGGGGCGCTGTGGGCAACTGCCCTTTGCTGCTGCTGATTCCTGTTTGCTGTGTGCTATGGGCCTTTGCTGTGTGTTGTTACACCCTTTGCTAGGAGTACGACAGGGATGTGTCTTGTCACCGGATCTCTTCTCCCTCTAAAGCGATGTAATTTTTCTTGGTCTGCCTCTGGCAGAGAGAGAGAGAGAGAGAGAGAGAGAGAGAGAGAGAGAGAGAGAGAGAGAGAGAGAGAGAGAGAGAGAGAGAGAGAGTGATAAGCGCAATCATATCATTATGCCATATTTTTTGTTTCCGTATCCTCATCTTTCATTTTAGCATTTTTACTGCCAATTGAATTTAACATGCACCGCTTATCTCATCATGTTTATATCAATTTCAGGAATCTTACTGGATTGGACCACTATTTTATTTTTACATTACACAATGTATACCATATTTTCATCACCATTTTACATATTTTCCATTTTTCCCATTTATTCCTAATTTTGAATGTTCTATGAAGATGCTCACGATAGTCGACAGTGTGTACGTGTGAAAAGTGTGGGAGTTTATTCATATTAGTTTTAGTGATTATGTGAGGCAGCGTGTATGTGTGTGGATGGATGGATGTGTGTATGTGTGTCTATGTGTGTGTGTTTATATGTGTGGATGTATGTGGGTGTGCATGTCTGTATGTGTGTATGGGTATATGTGTGTGTACATGTCTATATATGTGTCTGTGTGTACTTGTTTTTGTGTGTGTCTGTACGTGTGTTAATTTGTGAGTACATGTGTGGTTATTTGTGTTTATATGTATGTGCGTGTGTATATGTGTGTATGTATGTGTGTGTGCTCGTGTACGTATATGTTTGTGTGTATAAGTGGGCATGCATGCAGTGTATGCTAGGGAGTGTGTATTCGTGTGTTATGTGAGTACGTATGCATAAGTATGTGTATGCGGGTGTGAATTGTGTAGGTGTGTGTATGTGCGTGGGTATATGTGTGTATTTGCGTGTGTATGTTTTGTGTGTGTGTGTGTGGGGGGGGGGGTAGTGTGTGTGTGAGAGAGAAGAGAGAGAGGGAGAGGGAGAGAGAGAGAGAGAGAGAGAGAGAGAGAGAGAGAGAGAGAGAGAGAGAGAGAGAGAGAGAGATGAGCGCACGCATGTCATCTGACATGCTATTCCATATTTTTTTGTGTATTCTCATTTTCATATTATCATTTTGAATGCCAACTCATTTTAACATGTATGAAACGAACACATGTAAATTACTGCAGAGTGAGTGAGTTAGTGAGTGTTATTGAGAGAGAGTGAATGAGTGTGAGAGTGTGTGTATGTCTAGAGAGAGAGAGAGAGAGAGAGAGAGAGAGAGAGAGAGAGAGAGAGAGAGAGAGAGAGAGAGAGAGAGAGAGAGAGAGAGATATGAGCGCACGCATGTCATGTAACATGCTATTCCATATTTTTTTTATGTATTCTAATCTTTCATATTACGAGGTATCATTTTGTATGCCACTTGATTTTATGATGTATACTATAATCGCATGCACACTACTGTAGAGTGAGTGAGAGAGTTAGTGAGTGTGAGTGAGTAATGGAGTGTGAGTGTGTGTGTGTCTGTTTGTTCATAATAGTAGGTTGGGGGATGGTGGGGAATGTGTGTGTGGGTGGATTCGTGGAGTGTGTGGGTGGGCTCAGGATGTGTGGGTGGGCGGGGTGGGATTGTGTGGGTGGGTGCGGGATTTGTGTGTTGGTACGTGCGTGATGTATGGGTTGGCGGGGAGATGTGTGTGGGTGGGGGATGTGTGTTTGGCTAGGCGATTGTGGGTGAGTGGGTGGAGGAGGATATGTGGGTGGATGATTGTTGGTGGGTTATGGGATGGGTGGGGATATATGTGTGGGTGGGGAGATGTGGGTGTGGGGGTCTTTGGTGGGTGGGAGATGTGTGCATGTGGGGGTGGTTGTGGGTGTGAGGATGCGTGTGTGGGTGAGAGATGTGTGTGGGTGTGGCATGTTTAGGAGGATGGGTGGGGAGTGTATGTGGGTGTGTGTGTGGGTGAGGGATGTGTGTGTGTGTGAATATGTGTGTTAGGGTGTGGGGGATGGGTGTGTGATGGATGTGGGTGATGGATGTGGGGATGTGTGTGTGGGAGGGGGGTGTGTCTGGGTTAGTGGGATGTGTGTGTGGCTGGATGGAGGATGTATGTGTGGGTGGTGAGGGTGTAGATGGGGAATGTGTGGGTGGGTAGGAGATGTGTGGGAGATGTGTGTGTGTGTGGGTGAGGGATGTGTCTTGGGGGTGGGTGTGTTGTTGTGTGGGAGGGAAGATGGGTGTGGATAAAGGATGTGTGTATGGTGGGTGGTGTGTGGTTGGGTGTGCGGGTGGGTGTTGATGTGTGTGAATGTGGGTGATGTGTGTTTGGAGGGGTGGTTGGGGTGTGTGAGTGTGGGTGGGTAGATGGGAGATGTATGTGTTGATGAGTGGGTGAGGGATGTGTGGGTGTTAGTGGTTAAGGGATAAGTACGTGTGCGGAGGGGTGTGTGAGGCGATGAGTGTATGAGTGGGGGATGTGTGTGTGTGTGTGTGTGTGTGTGGGCTGGGTGTGCGTGGATGGGAGGTGTGTGTTTGTGACTGGGGGATGTGTTGGTGGGTGGGGATGTGTGTATGGGTGGGGAGATGTGTGTGTGGGAAGGAATGTGTGTATATGTGTAGGGGTGTGTGGTTAAGGGATGTGTGGCTGGGGGATGGGTGAGTGGGTAGAGGATATGTGCGTGGGTGAGTGTGTGTAGGTTAGGAGATGGTGGGGGATGTTTGTATGGGTGGGCTCGGGATATGTGAGTGGGCTGGGGGAGATGGGAGATTATGTGGGTGGTGCGGAATTTGTGTGTGAGTAGGTGCGGGATATGGGAGATGGCGGGGAGATGTGTGTGTGTGTGTGTGCGTGGGGGATGTGTGGTTGAGGGATGTGTGTTTGGCTTGGTGATTGGATGTGTGTGGATGGAGGAGGTTATGTGGGTGGGTGATTGTTGGTGGGTAATGGGACGGGTGGAGGATATGTGAGTGGGTGGGGAGATGTGTGTGAGTGGGCGATGTGTGGGTTGGGAAATGTATGTATGCTTGGGGTGTGGGTGTATGGGATGTGTGGTTGGTGGGAGTGTGTGTGGGTGGGGAGATGTGTAGATGTGGGGATGTGGTGGATGTGGTGGATGGGTGTGCCTGGTGTGTGTGTTTGTGTGGTTGGGTGGGGATGTGTGGGTGAATGGGGGATATGTGGGTGGGTGGGGGATGTGTCCCATAACATGGTATTATGCATTGTTTATGTTTACAAAATTCATTTTGACAATGTTTTTCCTATGCACTGTTGATGAACGAAATATGAATGATTGGAAGGGCCGAATGTAAGACGGGCCTGCGTGCCCAATTTGTTACCCTTTGAAAATAAAGTCCGTTCGTTCGTTCGTTCGTTCCCCTCGATCTTTCCAGTTGTCACGATGTTCTCCAATGCCGCGCTTCTCATCAAACGACCAAAGAAAGCTAGCTGTTTGTATCTTTCTTATTGTTGTATATAGTGTTCTAGTTTCATTAGCCTCTTTCAGGCAATAGTTGTTAGTTAGGTACTCTGGCAGTCCAAGGAATTCGCAACATTCGTTTCAAAAACCACATCTCTGTTGCTTCTAAATTCTTCCTAATTTATTCATTTACATTCCAAGATTTGTTGCCATAAGCAAAACTGGTTCTTTTTAGCATTTCAGCATTCTCTTTCGGACATTCATTGACAGCGACCTATTGTATAAGATACTAGCTGGCCCGGCCCGGCTTCGCCCAGGCCCTGGCGGGGATCTATCTATCTATCTATCTATCTATCTATCTATCTATCTATCTATCTATCTATCTATCTATCTATCTATCTATCTATCTATCTATCTATCTATCTATCTATCTACCTACCTACCTACCTACCTACCTACCTACCTACCTACCTATCTATCTATCTATCTATCTATCTATCTATCTATCTATCTATCTACCTACCTACCTACCTACCTATCTATCTATCTATCTATCTATCTATCTATCTATAGCCAGGGGACTTAACCTAAGATATAGCAATGCTACTAAAAGTTATGTCCCTTTATATTTTTTTCTGATGTTAAGTCATGTAATTTAAATATTAAATTTTAGTAAGTAAATAGCTGAAACAAAACACACACACAAACTTTGACAGTTGGTTGCACAGGAATGAAAAGAAGTCGTGTAGAAAATTTCATCTCAATCGGATGGACCGTCGCGAACGCATAAAAACGGACATACATCACACACACACACACACACACACACACACACACACACACACACACACACACACACACACACACACACACACACACACACACATATACATACATACATCCTTTTTTTTTTTTTATAGATATAGACTCTTCATTTTCTGAAAATGCAGCTTTTGCCTGCCTTATTCTGCTCTTAATCTCTGTTGTACATCTTCCATCTGATGTTATAAATACCACTAGGCATTTAAAATTATACACTTGGTTAAGAAATTTTCCTTCTATTTCTATGTCACATTTTGGCGTCACCAGTTTCTTTGATATCATCATTGTTACTGTTTTCTTGATATTCAAGGAGAGTAATTTATTTGCACTCTCTGTTACTACAATGTCCAACAATTGTTGTAGATCTGTTGCATTTTCCGCTATCAATACTGTGTCATATGCATAGCGTATATTATTTATATTATAACCTCCAACTATTATTCCTGGCGTCTCTTTGATCTCTCTCATTAATACTTCGCTATAGAGGGAGAAGAGATCGGGTGACAAGACACACCCCTGTCGTACTCCTAGCTTTATCTGTTCGTTACTACCCTCTGTAAGTCCCATTTTAATTGCTGCTACTTGGTTCCAGTAAATATTCTTAAATCTTCCCCATCGATGTTGAAATCTTCCATCATTTTAATCAGTTCATCATGTTTTATAATACTTTATCAAATGCCTAAGTATAATCTCATTCATTCATTCATTCATTCATTCATTCATTCATTCATTATTCATTCATTCAGTAGCATGTCCTTTGCAGAACCTCGCTCCCATAACAACCTTCCGGAAAACCTCTCGATCATAAGCAAGATGTCCCGCGTCCGATACACCCATCTGGAGATCATCCGCCACATCCTGCACCCATCTTCTCTTTGGCCTTCCTCTTCCTCTCTTCCCAGGCATATACCCCTCCATTATGGTTCTCTCCAAACTTTCGTGACGTTTCAAGTGACCAAAATATTTCAATTTTCTTTGTTTCAGAAAGCAATGGCAAACTACTGAGCGTAATCTTGCCAAGAAATGAACACACAGCTGAAAGATGCTGGTGTTGACAGCGATGTCCTGTAAAGGATATATCGTTTTTAATAGCCAACCTTCTTCAATATTCAGCTCTTGAAGTATGGATGCATTTGTTCTTTTCTTTACCCAAGATATTCTTAGAACTCGTCTATAACATTTATATTCAAAGGCATTAATGCGCTGTTCAGGTTGTTTAGTAAGTGTCAAGGTCTCACAGGCGTATGTTGCAATGGGAAAGATGCATGCTCTTAAAAATCTAATTTGCATAGTTCTGTGTCTCTATTACGATTAGTGTCTGCCACGACTCTGGTAATCGAGTGAGATGGCAAAACATGACCGCCCACGATTATCGGCATGGCACATGATGGATGGATTAGTGTCTGGAATGTGTGTGGTTAATTTCCTTTGAAGTTTATGTGGCCGTAGGAGGCCAGTAAAAAAATGTTTTTCCCCACAGAGGGGGTTTATAGCGCTTAAGGATGCATTCAGTGACTAACATTAAAAGTATATTATTTGCCTTTTAAAAATATACTTCGAATTTTAAAGTTGATTATAAAATGTAACTAGTTAAAGATTAAGAACATATTTTGTAAGTATTCTCAACTTAATTTTCTTTATTTTATAATATGTTACTTTCCAAAGGACTACTTTATTTGCACAAACAAAGAATAGATATTGTGCTTTCGTTAATAATATTACAGCTAGTATATTATTTTTGTTTTTTATATTCTAGTGATCTCCCTTATAACAATATCAGATGTTTATGCCCCCTGCTCATTGTTCATGTAGGTGTTTTTCTTTTAGCTATCTGGTAATTCTGCAGAGAGAGTGAACATAATTATTAAGTGTAGTGAGCAATCAAGGCATTACTGTAATGTTATTATGGTGTTTTAAATATGCTCTAAGCAACTAGGGAAACGCATGAGCAGTTGAATTGTATGATTTATTATTATTCATTCATTGATTCATTCAGTAGCATGTCCTTTGCAGAACCTCGCTCCCATAACAACCTTCCGGAAAACCTCTCGAGCATAAGCAAGATGTCCCGCGTCTGATACACCCATTTGGAGATCATCCGCCACATCCTGCAACCATCTTCTCTTTGGCCTTCCTCTTCCTCTCTTCCCAGGCATATACCCCTCCATTATTATTCTGTCCAAACTTTCGTGACGTTTCAAGTGACCAAAATATTTCAATTTTCTTTGTTTTATCGTCTTTAATAGCCAACCTTCTTCAATATTCAACTCTTGAAGTATGGATGCATTTGTTCTTTTCTTTACCCAAGATATTCTTAGAACTCGTCTATAACATTCAAAGGCGTTTATGCGCTGTTCAGCTTGTTTAGTAAGGGAAGTGTCCATGTCTCACAGGCGTATGTTGCAATGGGAAAATGCCATTTTTACATTTACTGCCAATATAGTACCTTGCGGTGTATGGTAGAGGGGTCTTTGAGCCTGAGGAATAAAAGCCGCCTGGCTAGTGCAGTCGCCGCGAACTGTGCAGGTTAGGATTTTCTTTTTGCCCCCGACAGAAAAAAATCCCACACCTTACCGGGGGATCGAACCCGGGTCTCCCGAATGAGAGTCCGGCGTTCTAGCCTCTCGGCCAGAAAGATGCATGCTCTTAAAAATCTAATTTTTGTAGTTCTGTCTGTCCCACTCCATAATTTATTCAGCTGTTTTAGTCTTTGAAGAGCAATTGATAGTCGCCGTTTAATTTCTTTCATTGTGTCACCGTTGTTGGTAATCAATGAACCAAGCAAGATATTCAAAATTTTCCACTACCGCCAATTTTTCCCCATTAATGTATATTTCTTTCTCCATAGTAGTTTTATCTATATGCATTATCTTTGTTTTTGCTATGTTAAGATATAAGTTGTGATTTTCGCTATTCAATTGGGTTGAAGCTATTAGGTTTTCTATGCCATTCTGTGTTGTGGATAGTAATACTGTATCATCAGCATATCGAATCTCCGGTATGTCATGACCGCCAATATTTAGGGCATCATATTGCTCCCTGTTTATATCATCTCTTACATTTCTCATTATATTTTCGGCGTACAGGTTAAACAAATAGGGTGACAGCACGCAGCCCTGACGGATTCCTTGCTTGATGTCAAACCAATCTGATGCCTCGCCATCTATTCTAACTGCTGCTTGTTGGTCTAGATAGAGCCTTTTTATGAGTTGTACTACATGTGATGGAAAGCCCATATTCCTCATGATTTCCCAAAGTTTCTGATGTTGTACACAGTCAAATGCTTTTGAATAATCCACGAAAACATGAGAATAGGTTTACATTAAATTCTCTGCACTTCTCTATTATTAAACGCATGTTGAATATGTGATCTCTTGTTCCTCTTCCTTGTCTAAATCCAGCTTGAACTACGTTAATCTCTTCTTCCATTTTCTTACGAAGTCTTCCCATTATGACTTTTAGTAGAATTTTACTTGCATGACTGATCAGGGCAACAGTTCTATAGTTGGTGCATAATTTCAGGTTGCCCTTTTTTGGTATTGGAATGAAGATAGTTCTCTTCCAATCTTTTGACCATATACCATATTTCCAAATCTTTGTACATAATGCATGATATATGTGTATGCTTTCTTCTCCTCCCGCTTTAATTAGTTCAGCTGGTATCTCATCACGTCCAGGTGATTTACCATTCTTCAGGTTCTTTATAGCCCAAGCAATTTCATCTAATGAGGGTTCAGGTTCTGTCTCTGCTGCCATTGGTTCATGTATCTCATTCATATCCTCACTGTCACTCATATCATACATTCCACTGCAGTACTCCCGCCATCTTCTAGAATTTGTCTAGATTCTGTTAAGGTATTTCCCATCTTTTCACAGATAACATTCAATTGGGATTGAACATTTCTTGTCAATAACTTCATTTCTTTGAACATTTCATAATCTCTTCCAGTCTTATGATATTGCTCTATTCTGGTACAGCAATCTTGTATATATTGATTTTTGTCCTTTCTTGTGTTCTTTCTTATTTCTCGAGTTAAAGATTTATACTTCATCCTGCTGTTATCGGATTCACCTCCTTTCTGCTTAAGTTCCCTTCGTTGTTTTATTAATTCTAATGTGTCTGATGTAATCCATGGCTTAAGTTGCTTTTTCTTGGTCGGAATTAAATCTTTGGCTGCAGTTATCAAGATATCTCTAGCTTGTACTGCCAGTTCATCAGGTGTCATTTCTTCTTGTACAGACATCAAGACCCCAAAGCGATTCCTAACTTCTACAGTGTATGCATCCAGTATTTTTGTGAGATCAAAACGAAGTGGCCTTGGTCCTCGGATAAGCTTTTTGAGTTTTAATTACAGATCTGCTTCTAATAACTGATGATCTGTATCACAGTCTGCACTACGTAGGGTTTTTGCAGATGTTATGCTTGATCTCCATCTTCTTTGTATTAAAATATAATCTATCTGATTTTTGGTAATATTGTCTGGAGACTTCCATGTGAAGAGTCTTCTTGGATGTTGTTTAAAAAGCGTGTTGGCTATCGTTAACTCATTTTCTGTGCAAAATTCAATTAATTTGTCACCTGCATCATTTCTATTTCCTAATCCAAATTTTCCTAAAACGTGTCTCTCATTTTCAGCTCTTCCTGCACCAACTTTTGCATTAAAATCTCCCATTATTATTGTTATATCATTATGACCAATTGTCAGGGTCTTAAACTTGGCTCGCTTTCCTAACAAGTGTGAGACAGTACAAATACAACGTGATTTGACGTAAGACTCAACGACACATCGTTCGGTGGATTTATTAACATATCAAATACAGAACGATGATCACAAATACATATAATGGATACTTTACAACTTACATCCACAATACAGTCACAAGTCTGACTCGCAAGATGTCCAGACACTCGCCTTTCAATACAGAAACCATACAACGCCTTTCTCACACGTCCGTCATGTTCCGTGTCCCAGAGCTGTCTGGACCTGGTTCGCAACTTGCCTCCTGCCTGACGTGGCGTCACGTGGCAGGCATGCGTCTTGCGTTGGCGGCCTGACCGCTGGTCAGCCAGCGATCTCGCAGGCCGATAACTCCTATTTGCCTGGCGGCGCAACGAAGTGGTTGCATCCCTTACTGGGAGCTCAGTCGCCTGGCGGTCGTAACGATGTCCCTGCATCGCTGTCCCCTGTCGGACTCTGACACCAATCTTATTTAATGTGTCTTGTAGTGTGTTGTAAAAACCTTCAATTTCGTCCTCCTCTGCTGTTGAAGTAGGTGCATATATCTGTATGAGAGTTGTGTTTTTGGGACGGCCTTTAAGTCTAATAGTGAGGATTCTATCACTAACTGGATTATATCCCATTAAAGATTTTGCAGTTGTCTTATCTAAACAAAATGCCACTCCACTCTGGCCTCCGGCGTCTGTACCAGAATAAATGAAAATACTTCCATTTTCAGTTGTAAAATGTCCCTTACTGCTCCAGCGATGTTCACTAATTCCTAAAATTTCCTAAAATTTCGCTACCGTGATCCCATCTGTGGGCACGTTGTATTTCCTGAGATGGCAGTCCGCCGTTTTAGTGCCACAAAATGATCAGTGGTTTATTTCACATATTTCTGCTCCGTTTCGGAATTTTAAGTTACAGTAAACTAAAAAGTAGTACAGCCGAAAGATCTCTACGCCATCTCGGAGCGGTCAATCGTTTTCTAATTTTGGATTCTTGTGAATTTTCAGTTTTAAGGTAGTGTTAATTTGTTTGTTTTGGTTTTTCACAATGGAAACGCCCACCAGTTTGCGTCCACGTAGTATGACTTGAGATCAAGCTAGATTATTGTTTATAATAATATGTGAATGTGAATATTTAGAAAGTAGTTTTAGTTGTGTCTAAAGTTTTAGCACGTGGTGATAAAGAAAAACCAGTGAATGTTCGTCAACAGCTGAGTGTTTGACAACGAAGCACGAATGGCTGAAGTTTACGTCTGTCATTATTGCTATGGGACTTGATCCAAGACCATGTATCAAAGACTACCGGTGTACAAGTGCACATTTATATACTCCTTGGTATGTGGCACTGCCACTACGTTTCCCAGTAATCAATTAGAAAATTATAATATATTTATCACACCATGTTTCATGTATGTCAACCTGAGGGTACCCAAAAAAAAAAAAATTTATCCTCTTGTTGACTCTGAAGAATATCCAGGAAGCATTTTACCCATTTGAAAATGTGTCCATTGATGATATGATTATTTGGTGGAAGGGCTAAACAAAGCTAAAAAAAACCATGCATTGTTGTCTCTACCAAGTCTGTAGTTAGAATTGTTGAGAGCGGATTGCGAAAACCGCAAAGCAAGCTGAAGATGGTCTCCATGAAAATAAAACGGCGATGAATGGCTGCGACAGAATGGACCAAATGGTTGGATATTATAATATCCATGATAGGAAAACCATTACGTGGTGGAAGAATATCTACTACTAGATCTTTGAAATTGCACAGATCAATGCTCACATCCTACATTCCATATGGCAAACAGAGAAAGGAGGAAAAAAATTGTTACAGAAGGATTTCAAGTAAAGGAAAGTGCTCATCGCGAAGTAGCTCAGAGTATTCCTGAAAGTTTGACACTCTGCCTGCCGAAGAATTTCAGTCTGTTGCAGGAAATTATGCCGAAAGATTTACATGAGCCAAGCATTTAATAGAATTTGTCGGTGTCAATAGAGACTGTGTTTTTTGCAGCACTCGAACTAAACGACACTTTGCAGCACTCGAACTAAACGACACATATCATCTTTGTTTGCTCCGGCTGTACTAATAGACCAGACTTGTGCGCCAAAGTTTGCGCTGCAGCCTATCACAAATAGACTGCCACATATAGTAAATAAAAACAAACAGACATGACAATTAAATGTAAATCTGCCAAGTGTTTTCCTAATTTTTGTCTGAAAAAAAAATACATGATTCAGAATCTGCGGCGAAACTTCTTTTCGGATGGTTGATTGGAAGCAATGGTGTTTATAGTTTAGAATAGTGTTGTTTGTTCAGTAAATTCAATTGGATTAGCAGTGATCAGGATATTGGATAACAACGCCCCCTCGGTAAGTACAATGTTTACATTATTTTTACCTCTTTTTAACAAATTATTTTAGAAGTTATATTATTATTTGTATTTTATTTACAACATACAGCAAAAATTCTCCTACCAACATATTCCTTGTGCTATCTCCTTTATTTTGATATATAATACAACATTTCTGCTACAATTTTAACCATTTTCATAACATTATTGCGACATACACCAATTTCCAGATTTCGGCCATTAGTTTTTTTCATTTGTGTGAAAAAGACATGGTTCAGAATATGCACCAAAACTTCCTTTTGGGTGATTTAAATGAGCAATACTGTTTATATTCTTGAAGACAAGTGGTGTTTGTTTGATTATTCAGTAAATTAAACATGATTAGCAGTATAGGAGTGTAGAAAACACATTCTAAGTGCAATGTTTACATTATTTTTACCTACTTTTGTCCAATTATTTTACAAATTATATTATTATTTTATTTTATTTACAACCTAAAGTAAACATTCTCCTACCAACATATTCCTTGTGCAATCCCCTTTATTTTGATATATAATACAACATTTCTGCTACAATTGTAACCATTTTCATAACTTTACTGTGACAGACCCCACCTTCAAGATTTCAGCCATTATTTTTTGTCATTATTTGTGAAAAATACATGGTTCAGAATATGCACCAAAACTTCTTTTTGGGTTACTTTAATGCGCAATACTGTTTATATTCTTGAAGACAAGTGGTGTTTGTTTGATTATTCAGTAAATTAAACATGATTAGCAGTATAGGAGTGTAGAAAACACCTTATATGTGCAGTTTTTTTAATAATTTTTACCTCTTTAATTTCATTTGTTATTATTAAACCTCTCATTATTGTCATAATATTTGTAACCTATCAATTAATTATTAACACTGTCATGTTCCTTGTGCAATCCTCTTTAATTTGATATGTAATACAATAGGTCTTCTACCACCTTAACCATTTTAAAAGCATTATTGTAACACACCCCTAGTTCCAATTTTCTGCCATAAATGTCTGTTTGGTCACAGCCCAGTTTTTGTTTGGTAGTGAAAGAGTTAACCTCTCAATCTCATCACACACGACTTTAAGCTTTCCCTCATACAGACTTCTCACATTCCACGTTGCTATTCTCACTCTGTTTCTTAGTCTGACACAGGGGATTTCCTTGGTAACACAGTCAGGATTAACTCCGTCATCACGATTACTAGTACTGGTCCCTGTGTCACACTCTTCCCCAGTGTTATCTGATCTGCCTGGCCTGGGGGTCTCGCCACCAGATCTCTTTCTTATTATGTTTTCTTTCATGGTTGCTATGGTTTCTTGGCAAGTTTTGCAGTAGGTAGTTTGCCATTGCTTTCCTTCTGGGCAGTGACTGTATTAGTCGGTGGCCATAACCATTGTCTCTACTGATGAGATCATCTGCCTATCGCCGCAGAGTGCAAGACCATAACCAACAACAATCTGTCGGCTGCTCTCACACTCCATCCACCACCTGCTTCCATGGCTTCACGTCACCCTGATCGGGGGGCTAAACGGGTACTCCACCTTGCCCAAGGGTGTCCCGTAGACTAACGGAGGAAAGGAGGCGTCTTACATCTCCTTTGATAGGGGATACCCCTACCCCGCTAACCGGACACCATTCAGTAGAGCTATTTATTATTATAGAAGATATTTATGGTACAGAAATAATGGGGATGGGTGTTGAGGGGGGGGGCGTGGGGTAGAAAGCAATGCACCATTTGGCAGAGAGAGAGAGAGAGAGAGAGAGAGAGAGAGAGAGAGAGAGAGAGAGAGAGAGAGAGAGAGTGAGTGAGTGAGAGAGAGATAGAAAGAGAAGAGAAGAGATAGATAGAGAGAGAGAGAGAGAGAGAGAGAGAGAGAGAGAGAGAGAGAGAGAGAGAGAGAGAGAGAGAGAGAGAGAGAGAGAGAGAGGAAGAACTATTTGTTCAAAATAAATGAAATTTACCATCAATATAAATGGCATTTCCTCAAAACATAATATTTGTCTTTTAAATCCCATAAACTTGGACGGCCTTTCGCCAGTACGAAAAAAAGTGCATGCAGGCCTTGAATGTACCAGACTAGGCTTTCTTCTGCTCGCTTCGCTTATTAATCTGTCACCTCTCTAATTCCTATCACCTAAGCCAGGGGTGGGCAAACTACGGCCCCCGGGCCACATGCGGCCCTTCAACTGATATTATGCGGCCCTCGAAGGCATTCAGAAATAAAAATGTTTACTTTGTTTTTAAGTTATTTTGTTGAATTTTCCAGAATTTCATGAACCGTTATGATTGTTTTAGCATTTTTGATAAAATTTCTTTATAATTTTCTATTTTTGTAGACAGTTCTTGACCTTCGTAATGTAATGCTGAAGTGCGAATTTATGCGAATTTATGCGATTTTAAAAAAAATCCCTCCTGTTTCAGGATATTGAGGTCACCATCAGCATCTTTCAGCTGTATGTTGATTTCTAGGCTAGATTACGCTCATCAGCATGCCACGACTTTCTGAGCGACCGGCTACATACTCTCATAAGTTACTGGTGCGACTCGAACCGCTTCCAGTTCTCCTGCACCCACGTCAGCCACGAGAGTATTCGGGATTACGGAGAAAGATGCTATCCCCTCGACCAGGGAGCCGGCTGATGCGATTTTAATATAGAGAAATATTTATCTACACGTTAAAATTGAAAAAGGATGATTTTATGAAATACAGATATTTCTCTGGTGAATAAAATGATTTATTTTGCAAGAAAACGTTAAATTTAAAAGTTGTTTTTGCCCCGGTTT
>JACEFZ010013152.1:0-15817 GCA_014155875.1 Cepaea nemoralis
AAGTTTAAAAAGGGAGAGGATCTTCTTCATTGCATCACCTTGAGCCGACTAGACATTGTGTCCAGCAATGAACCGACTAGACAATCAACTCTGTGTGCACGCGCTCAAAAATCAGCTGTTTACAACTAATTCTTGGAAGAAAGCCACAAGTCCTGATTGGTAATAGCCATGTAAACTGAACTGATTCAGACAGGCCTAAGTGACAATTGTCCCACGTGTCAACACACAGATTACCATAATTTATTTATAGACGTAATGAAAAGAATATACTTAATTTATCGTGGGCAATGAGTAATGAAACTCTGGAAAAACCGCGAGGCTGTGGTGATGTGGTTTTTAAAAAGATTGTTGAGAACAACGTGGGCCGAGAAGGAACCAATGCCGAGGTTTTAGAGCTGCAGATGTTACAAGATCAGCAATCAAAACTTCAAAGAAAAGACAAATATGGATAATACTGCAGACACCTTGGGTATGAATGTCAACATGGCAGAATGGATAATAAAACTTGCCTTTAAACATCCGGGTTCAACCCCTACATCGGTCAGTTGGACTAAAATGTTGACTTCTCGTCCCTGACTTAGGAACGTAAATTACAAGTACCCAAAAAGTCGGAGTGGATTCACCTTATAACGAGGGACACCGGTAATAGGGAAAGGTAATCCACATGAAAAATAAGCCCAGTGCACTTCCCAATAATGGCAACCACTAAAGGTAATAGGACATGTATGGGCTACGCTTGAGTTCACAGCGAGCAAACGTAAAGTATTGGGCATGGCAATGCATGAGGTGGAAGAACTGACAAAGATTCGTGGAACTTGTCGGCGGGCTGTGATGAGAGCGAGGCTCTGCAACGGTCCAGCTACATTATGAGATATCGCGTCTATGGTTATGGAAGGTAAGATAAAGCACTGCATAAACTGCTATAACTATGATTATTGACAGTCACACAGCTAAATGTCTTGTGGAATACCACATTAGAAATGTGATACTAGTCTCCTGACTAAACGAACCACCTCACCCGGCATACTTTCCGTTGTCTGCGTTGTAAAACGAGCCGTAGCGATATTACACTATCATTTGCATAGATAATGTATACAATAACAAACGGACAGATCCTGCAGCAATACATTCTCAGAAACAGAATAAAAACACCGTGAAGACTGGCAGGTTAAAGGAATTAATGGTTGAACATTCTTTTCGAGGTTTATATCCTGGTGTATGAGAACTGGATCAGGCGTAACTGTAAACCTTGTTTAGGCATCCTATTGCGCATTGTATCTAGTAATACTTTGTTTATAAAAGATAAAGTTAGTTGTATATCCTTTACATGACGTCGCAGTCAACCCCAGCATTTTTGGGCTGTTTGTGATTTCTTGGCAAGTTTACGTACAGTAGTTTGCTATTGCTTTCTGAAAGACCGGCTCTCATACCATTGTACGGATAACCAAAGCAAGGCGGTATGCTTCTAAATCGCCAGCAGCTGTGTTTCGAACGTGGTATGTGGGGTTACGAATGACATTCGTGAGCCCTTGGCCACAAAGCTAACCACAAGAGATAATAATAAATGCTTCACAGTAATCATAGAAACATAATTATACTTTTAGGTAATCATAGAAACACAGCTATACTTTTAGGTAATCAGAGAAACACAACTATACTTTTAGGTAATCATAGAAACACAGATATACTTTTAGGTAATCATAGAAACACAGCTATTCTTTTAGGCAATCATAGAAACACAGATATACTGTTAGGTAATCATAGAAAGACATCTATACTGTTACGTAATCATAAAAGACATCTATACTTTTAGGTAATCATAGAAAGGCAGCTATACCTTTAAGTAATCATAGAAACACAGGAATACTTTTAGATAATCACAAAAACATGGCTATACTGTTAGATAATCATAGAAAGACAGCTATACTGTTAGGTAATCATATAATTACAGCTATACTCTAAGGTAATTATAGAAATACAACTATTTATACTTTTTGGTAATCATAGAAACACAGCTATACTTTTAGGTAACCATACAAACACAGCTAAACCTTTAATTAATCAAGAAACACAGCTATACTTTTAGGTAATCATAGAAACACAGCTAAATCTTTAGGTAATCATAGAAAGACATCTATACTTTTAGGTAATCATAGAAACACAGCTATACTTTTAGGTAACCATACAAACACAGCTAAACCTTTAATTAATCAAGAAACACAGGAATACTTTTAGGTAATCACAGAAACATGGCTATAATGTTAGGTAATCATAGAAAGACAGCTGTACTTTTAGGTAATCATAGAAACACAGCTAAACGTTTAGGTAATCATAGAGACACAGGTATACTCTTAGGTAATCATAGAAACACAGCTAAACTTTTAGGTAATCATAGAAACACAGCTATACTTTTAGGTAATCATATTAACACAGCTAAATCTTTAGGTAATCATAGAAACACAGCTAAACCGTTAGGTAATCATAGAAACACAGCTATACTTTTAGGTAATCATGGATTACCGCTATACTCTTAGGTAATCATAGAAATACAGCTATTTATACTTTTAGGTAATCATAGAAACACAGCTAAATCTTTAGGTAATCATAGAAACACAGCTAAATCTTTAGGTAATCATAGAAACACAGCTAAATCTTTAGGTAATCATATTAACACAGCTAAATCTTTAGGTAATCATAGAAACACAGCTAAATCTTTAGGTAATCATAGAAACACAGCTAAATCTTTAGGTAATCATATTAACACAGCTAAATCTTTAGGTAATCATAGAAACACAGCTATACTCTTAGGTAATCATAGAAACACGGCTAAACCTTTAGGTAATCATAGAAACACAGCTAAATCTTTAGGTAATCATAGAAACACAGCTATACTTTTAGGTAATCATAGAAACACAGCTAAATCTTTAGGTAATCATATTAACACAGCTAAATCTTTAGGTAATCATAGAAACACAGCTATACTTTTATGTAATCATAGAAACACAGCTAAACCTTTAGGTAATCATAGAAACACAGCTAAATCTTTAGGTAATCATAGAAACACAGCTAAATCTTTAGGTAATCATAGAAACACAGCTAAATCTTTAGGTAATCATAGAAACACAGCTAAATCTTTAGGTAATCATATTAACACAGCTAAATCTTTAGGTAATCATATTAACACAGCTAAATCTTTAGGTAATCATATTAACACAGCTAAATCTTTAGGTAATCATAGAAACACAGCTAAATCTTTAGGTAATCATATTAACACAGCTAAATCTTTAGGTAATCATAGAAACACAGCTAAACCTTTAGGTAATCATATTAACACAGCTAAACCTTTAGGTAATCATAGAAACACAGCTAAATCTTTAGGTAATCATATTAACACAGCTAAATCTTTAGGTAATCATGGAAACACAGCTAAATCTTTAGGTAATCATAGAAACACAGCTAAACCTTTAGGTAATCATAGAAACACAGCTAAATCTTTAGGTAATCATAGAAACACAGCTATACTTTTAGGTAATCATATTAACACAGCTAAATCTTTAGGTAATCATATTAACACAGCTAAATCTTTAGGTAATCATAGAAACACAGCTATACTTTTAGGTAATCATATTAACACAGCTAAATCTTTAGGTAATCATATTAACACAGCTAAATCTTTAGGTAATCATAGAAACACAGCTATACTTTTATGTAATCATAGAAACACAGCTAAACCTTTAGGTAATCATAGAAACACAGCTAAATCTTTAGGTAATCATAGAAACACAGCTAAATCTTTAGGTAATCATATTAACACAGCTAAATCTTTAGGTAATCATAGAAACACAGCTAAATCTTTAGGTAATCATATTAACACAGCTAAATCTTTAGGTAATCATAGAAACACAGCTATACTTTTATGTAATCATAGAAACACAGCTAAACCTTTAGGTAATCATAGAAACACAGCTAAATCTTTAGGTAATCATAGAAACACAGCTAAATCTTTAGGTAATCATAGAAACACAGCTAAATCTTTAGGTAATCATAGAAACACAGCTAAATCTTTAGGTAATCATATTAACACATTTAAATCTTTAGGTAATCATAGAAACACAGCTAAATCTTTAGGTAATCATATTAACACAGCTAAATCTTTAGGTAATCATAGAAACACAGCTAAACCTTTAGGTAATCATATTAACACAGCTAAATCTTTAGGTAATCATAGAAACACAGCTAAACCTTTAGGTAATCATATTAACACAGCTAAATCTTTAGGTAGTCATAGAAACACAGCTAAACCTTTAGGTAATCATAGAAACACAGCTAAACCTTTAGGTAATCATAGAAACACAGCTAAATCTTTAGGTAATCATATTAAGACAGCTAAATCTTTAGGTAATCATAGAAGCACAGCTAATCCTTTAGGTAATCATAGAAACACAGGTATCTTTTAGGCAATCATAGAAACAGCTATACTTTTAGGTAATCATAGAAACACAACTATACTTTTAGGTAATTATTGATTATGAATCGTACAACTGTAATATGGTTGTAGGTGAGTGTTACGAGAAATAGCGTTATACTTCTATAGAATAAAATCGAAAATATCATAAACCTGAAACTAACGAACTTAATATATATACATTTATTAGAAAAGCTAACGGGAAAGTCTCTGTGCCAACTATGACTGAATACTGAAGTTATGAATCAGCATCTCTGGACATGTCCACACATGCTCCGCTTCTCGCTTCAAAAACCACAGAAAAGTTCCCGTACTGATTATTCCAGCTAGTTAGTTGCATATCCTTTAATAGGACCTCGCAGTCAACCCCAGCATTTTTATTCTGTTTGCGATCTCTTGGCAAGTTTTACTTTCAGTATTTTGTCATTCTTTCTAAACGACCGGCACCCACACTATTTCGCAAAAAAAAAAAAAAAATCCAACGCAAGGCGGTCTGCTGCCAAATCGCCAGCAGCTGTGTTTCGAACGCGGTATGCGGGATTACAAACTGCACCCGTAACACCTTCGCCACGGGGCCGTAGCACGTGAATTAAATGTCCGTTTGACTTTCCTCTACGCTGTGAGTATCGTCCAGATATGGATACTTCGTTTGTTCAACTGCACTCTCCAACCGATTCCAGAACTAATGACACTGTCAATCTTATTGACCAAATCACAAATGTAGTACATAAATAATAAATTTTTTTTTTGGGTGCTCGCTCACTTTGAACTCAAGGGTAACCCAAACACGCTACTTCTAGTAGCACTGAAATGTATTCTGAGTGTGGATTAGCTTTCCTTATTACCAGTGTCCCTCGCCTTCAGGCGAACCCACTCCGACTTCTGAGGTACTTATAATATACGTCCCTAGTCAAGATGGACAAGAAGTTGACATGTTAGTCCAACTGACCCGTGTAGGGGATGAACCCCATACCTGAACATCAGCACACCGGATGTTTAAGAACGAGGGCTCTTGTCCATTCAGCCATGCTGACCTCCTAACAATAAATATAATCTTTAAATATAACTTATAAAATTGGAAGTCGACTTGGCCGAATGGTTAAACGCGCTCTAGCTTAAACTTTCACTTGGGACCGCAGTAGGGGGTTCGTTCGCCACTCCAGTCAATTGCTGACGTCTCGTCCTTGATATAAGGACGTAAATTACAAATGCCTGAGAAGTCGGAGTGGATTTGCCTGATGGTGGGCGTAGAGGTAATAAGGAAAGCTAATCCACAAGCGAAATTCGCTTAGTGCTCTCCCCAATAATAGCAACTACAAGTAGTAGAAACACGAGTGTTGATTACGCTCGATTTCAAAGCGAGCGAACGAAAACAAAAACAAAAACTTACAATATATAAACTGTTCTCACACATTTCATAGAGGATTAACAATAAAAACAAACTTATAATTCATAAACTGTTCTCACACTCTTCACTTATAATACATAAACTGTTCTCACACTGTTCACTTATCTTATATATAAAAGGCGATCTCCGTCTGTCTGTATGTCCTTTATGCGCTCGCGAACGGCCTATCCGATTGAGATGAAATTTTCTACACGTCTTCCTTTCATTCCAGCGCAGCCCACTGTCATATTTTTTTAGTGTGAAATCGGCTGCTTACCCAATATTATTTCATTTTCATTTTTCATTATAATTTCATATATCTCAGGGGACTTAACTCTGTAAAAGTTATTTCAAGGGGCATAACTTTTCTGTATAACTTATAGTCATATTGTGGCATCGTTTTCAAAGATTTATAAACTCTTTGTCCATAGTTATATACCGGCATATGAGTTATAATAAATAATGATACAATCTGTAAGGCATTTTCAAAGTTTTCATAAAAATAATGCATAATGCATAACATTGTAACTCATCTTTTTTTGCTTAAAGAATAAATAAATAATAGTTACCTTATCTCTATCAAGTTTGAAGATTTTATATTTCTTTACACTGTCGCCAACTCTAAGAAGACATGGAACAACTTCAGCCATTATTAAATCTACAGGCATATGCGTTATATTCCTCCTCCTCCTCCTCTCCCCTCCTCCACCTCCTACCCTCTTCCTCTTCTCCTCCCCTCCTCCCTCTCCCTCCTCCATCCTCCTCTTCTCTCTTTCTCCTCCTCCTCCCTCTTCCTCCTCCCAGCTCCTACTCCTCCTTTTTCTTCTTCTTCTGCTGCTGCTGCCGCTGCTCCATTTACCCAAGTTAATTGTTGGGGAAGATGTAAAGATCTTTCAAGTGCTCTTTCTAATGCTTTTTGTAAGTTGGTCTTCGTTTATCTAAGGTTGTTCTAACTGCAACCAATAAATGATTAGACAGACAGACAGACAGACAGACAGTCAGGGAACGGGAACTTATATGACTACTCATATGAATTAAATGAGATGCTCCCCATCAGGGGCTGGGCGAAGCCGGGCCGGATCAGACAGATAGACAGACAGATAGACAGACAGACAGATAGATAGTCGGGAACGGGAACGTGAGCTTATATGACTACTTATATGAATTAAATGAGATGCTCCACACCAGGAGCTGGGCGATGCCGGGCCGGGTCAGACAGACAGACAGACAGACAGACAGACAGACAGACAGACAGACAGACAGTCGGTAACGGGAACGGGAACTTATATGACTACTTATATGAATTAAATGAGATGCTCCCCACCAGGGACTGGGCGAAGCCGGGCCGGGTCAGCTAGTCTTATATATAAATTAGGATGTGTGTGGATATGTATGTCTGTATGTCTGTATGTCCTTTATACGTTCGCGAACGGCCCATCCGATTGAGATGAAATTTTCTACACGCCTTCCTTTCATTCCAGCGCTGCCAACTGTCGTATTTTTTTTTCTTCTTCCTCCTCCTCCCTCCTCCCATTCCCAAAATACGTACGTAAATATATGATGATGATGATGAAAGAATCCCCGAACCAAAACGCTAGGGAAAGGGAAGAAAATGACGTGACTACACAGAATCGTCACACGGCAATCATCATCATCATCAAGTGCCGTGCCGGCTGGCGTAGGCGTTCAACTCTGCTGCTGATATATATGCCTCCATGCCACGGCAATATCAATAACAATTCATCTTTTTATGTGTAAGGAAGTTATCTACAGTCGTGTAGAAGGGAAGAACAATCAATGGAAGGACCGAAATCACAGAACCTAGACGAGTATGAATTCGGAATGGCGAACTCCCTCCTCCTCTCTTCTCCTCCTGCCTCTACCTCCTCCCCTCCTCCTCCCTCTACCTCCTCCCTCCACCCTCCTCCTCTTCCTCCTCCCTCTACCTCCTCCCCTCCTCCCTCTCCCTCCTCCTTCTCCCTCTTCCTTCTCCCTCTTCCTCTCCCCTCCTCCTCCATCCTCCTCCCTCCTACTCCCTCCTCCTCCTCCCTCCTCCTCCCTCTACCTCCTCCCTCCTCCTCCCTCTACCTCCTCCCCTCCTCCCTCTCCCTCCTCCTTCTCCCCTCCCTTCTCCCTCCTCCTCCCTCTCCTCCTCCCTTCTCCTCATCCCTCCTACTCCCTTCTCCTCCTCCTCCTCCTCCTCCTCCCTTTCCTCCCTCTACCTCCTCTCTCTACCTCCTCCCTCCTCCTCCTTCCTCCACATCCCTCTTCCTCCTCCTCCCTGCTCATCATTCCTCCTCCTCCTCCTCCCCATCCTCCTTCTACCTCTTCCTCCCTCCTCCTTCTCCCTCCACCTCCTCCTCCTCCTCCTCCTCCTCCTCCTCCTCCCTCTCCTCCTCCTCCCCCACCTGCGTTCTCCTCCTCCCTCCTCCTCCTTCTCCCTCCTCCTCCCCCTCCCTCCTCCCTCCTCCTCTCCTCCTCCTCCTCCTTCACTCCTCCTCCTCCTCCTTCACCCTCCTCCTCCTCCTTCCTCCTCCCTCCTCCTCCCTCCTCATCCCTCTTCCTCCTCCTCCTTCCCTCCTCCTTCTCCCCTTTCCCCCTCCTTCTCTTAATCCTTCCTTCTCCCTCCTCCTCCCTCCTATTCCTCCCTACTCCTCCTCCTCCCTCCTCCTCCTCTCTCCGCCTATCTCTTCCTCCCTCCTCCTCCCTCCTCCACTCTCTTCCTCCTCCCTCTCCTCCCTCTTCCTCCTCCCTCCTCCTACCTCCTCGCCCTCCTCTTCCTTCCTCCTTCGCCCTCCTCCTCCCTTCTCCTCCTCCCCCTCCTACCCCTCTCCCTCCTCCTCCCTACCTCCTTCTTCCTCCCTCCTCCCTCCTCCTCCTCCTCCCTCCTCCTCCTCATCCCTCCTCCTCCATTCCTCCTCCTCCCTCCTCCTCCCTTCACATTCCTCCTCCTCCTCCTCCTCTCCCCTCCCTCCTCCTCCCTCGACCTCCTCCTCTCCTTCACATTCCTCCTCCTCCCTCTTCCTCCTCCCCCTCATCCTCTTCCTCCTCCTTCTCCCTCCTTCCTCCTCCTCTTCTCCTCCCTCTCCTTCTCCCTCCCGCTCCTCCTCCTCCCACTCTCTCCTCCTCCTCCCTTCCTCCTCCTCCTCCCTCTCCTCCTGCGGTTCTCCTCCTCCCTCCTTCTCCCTCCTCCTCCCTCTTCCTCCTCCCTCTCCTTCTCCTCCTCCTCCTCTTCCTCCTCCCTCTTCCTCCTCCCTCCTCCTCCTCTCCTCCTCCTCCTCTCCCTCCTCCTCCCTCTCCTCCTCATCCTCCCTCCTCGTCCTGCGTTCTCCTCCTCCCTCCTTCTCCCTCTTCCTCCTCCCTCCCTCCTCCTCCACCCTACTCCTCCCTCCTCTTCCTAATCCCTCCTCCTCCCTCCTATTCCTCCCTATTCCTCCTGTCTCCTGTCTCCTCCTCCCTCCTCTTCCCTCCTCCACCTCCCTCTTCCTCCTCCCTCCTCCATTTACCCAAGACAGACAGACAGACAGATAGTCGGGAACGGGATCTTATATGACTACTTATATGATTTAAATGAGATGCTCTCCACCATGGGCTGGGCCGGGTCAGACAGACAGACAGACAGATAGATAGACAGACAGACAGACAGACAGTCGGGAACGGGAACTTATATGACTACTTATATGAATTAAATGAGATGCTCCCCACCAGGAGTTGGGCGATGCCGGGCCGGGTCAGACAGACAGACAGATAGATAGTCGGGAACGGGAACTTATATGACTACTTATATGAATTAAATGAGATGCTCCCCATCAGGGTCTGGGCGAAGCCGGGCCGGGTCAGACAGACAGACAGACAGATAGACAGACAGACAGACAGACAGATTGTCGGTAACGGGAACGAGAACTTATATGACTACTTATATGAACTAAATGAGATGCTCCCCACCAGGGTCTGGGCGAAGCCGGGCCGGGTCAGCTAGTAATACATAAACTATTCTCACACTCTTCACTTATAATACATAAACTGTTCTCACACTCTTCACTTATAATACATAAACTATTCTCACACAGTTTACTTATAATACATAAATTGTTATCACACATTTCACTTATAATACATAAACTATTCTCACACATTTCGTAGACGATTAACATTAAAAACAAACGTATAATACATAAACTGTTCTCACACATTTCGTAGACGATTAACTATAATAACAAACTTATAATACATAAACTGTTGTCACACGTTTCGTAAACGATTAACAATAAGTCAACCACACCCAATGAGTGCGGCCGCGGCGTAGTGGCTAGCGCGCTTGCCTCCCCGCTCCGTGGTCACGTGTTCAAATCCCCTTTTACGCGGGGATGATTTTCTCATTGGCTTGACTTCCCAGGTCAGTTCCGTCTAAAATTAGCACTAGGAAAGTTGCTGGGAAGTAATCGCGGTCATCGTGGTATTGAGAGCATCACCCATCGCGTGCCGATCGGTTTAAAAATATGGGATTCATACCTGACACTTACTACGGCCCATGCCATTAAGAGGGATACTTTACCTTACCCAACTGCCCTCATAGATTTGCCTAAATGTGGATTTTACGTCTGAACTAACACGAGGTAAGAGTGTTATTATAATAAAGCCGGTCCAGGTCTATCATACAGCGCAGACATAAGCCACTTCCTATATCTGCCCTGATCTTATACATGGCTGAAATGTTGTCATTGCGTTATTAATACAACATATATGCTACCAGTTTAACAACTTTTAATTCATAACTATGACACATACCTACTACCAATTTTCTACCATCCATTTTTGTTTGGTCCAAACCTACTTTTTACTTGGCACCGAATCTATTAAATGCAAGCGTGGTCTAACAGCAATGAAGACTATGGTGGCTAATCATACGGAACACATCTTACTTGTCTTATCTGTCTACCAAACGGTCGTCAGTAATTGATTAAAGCCTGACCACACCATCTGCTTCTCAATGTGAACAACTGGGACGGACTCACAATGAAGGCGCAACGAAATGTCTTGAATTTTACACGAGATTTCCCCGTGAGTACAATGAGAATTAGCCTTTGTCTTATATCGGTGAAGTCTAGACTTGCAATGGCACAGATCAAGAACTACATACAAGTGGCTAATGGAGAAAGACACCCATTGCATGATGACCTCAATGAGTAAGTTGGATGAAGAGAGGAAGGTCGTGGATGGCGCAAGCAGAAGATAATATTTGGCAACTCTCTACTGTCAAGCAGATCAAAGGGCAGGAATGAAATGACTGAGGCAGTCAATTAAGCAGTTTCCACCAAATCGTGATCCCATTAGACAGAATGTTCAGAGAGTGGTGGAATTGGAGGACCAAGAATTATTGTTTTTCTTATAGTCCATGCCGTGTGGTTTTGGTGATAATGTCTGTCCACAAACTCCTGTCTCGTGTGCTGACAATAATTTCTGATACCGATATTTCTCCATGCCATGATGTCACACTGTCCAGCATCTTCTCTCTCGGTATTTCCCTGTATTCTCCCTCTCCAACTTTCCCGTTGTGATGACATATACCAGCTTTACCTTTCTCATGACATACCCAAAGAATGTGCACTGTCCTCTTCTGATGCGAGCATCCCGTTCTTTTTGAGAGTTAACTGCTTTCAGGATATCATCATTGCTCTTTCTATCTATCCACGGTGTTCTATAATACAACATCTCTGGAGATTGTGTCTGCTAATTGTCTATGATTGGCTTCTGTACATCAGGATTAGCTAAATATAGCTTTAAAGAAATCTTTTCTTGATCTCGATTGACAAAGATAAATTGCAGAGATCATTCTTCATCGTGTGACATTTTGCTTTTGCTGGGGCTATTACACATCTAACCCATTAAAACATCTTCCATCTTCCGTTATTAAAGTAACCAAATACTTAAATATATTGACTTGTTTCAGACTGATTCCATTGACATTAATGTTGCATGTGGGTAGACAATTGTTCTTTGCAGTAACCATTACTTCTTCCCCACTGTTATTAAGACTAAGGTCACTGTTTTAATTTTTTGTTGAAATGTTATCTGTCATGCCTTGTAACTGCGTTCCATGTTCAGCAATCAAAAGCATGTCACCGGGATAGCTCATGTTGTTTACATCATGCCCAGCAACACCTGGCGTGACTTGTGTGGATCTCACTATTACTTCAATGTACACATTGAACAGACCCGGTGATATATCACAACCCTGTCTAAGACAATGTTTAATATATTGACAAGTTCCCAATCGGCAGTGGCGGACTTCCCATCGGGTTGGCTTCTCTGCTGGCAAGTGATCCCTGTATGCCCCTGATATAGTGAGCCCCTTGAAGATTAGACAATATGTTAAAAATCTTAATGAGCTTTCAGTCAAATGCAACCGAGAAGTCCTGGCTCGTCGCTTGCCAAAATGAGATGAAAGAATGACCAATTATATCCCTCCCTGCTCTCAGGGCCTACAAAATGTGATCGAGCTATCACATCACAGACCCCGAGACAGAAAACTGCTTCGTGACAATTTCGATTTATTTTGGAACCAATAGAGGTCTCCGAGGCGAAGTGGTCAAGCCGGTTGCCTAGGGCTCCGAAAGTTGTGGGTTCGATTTTGGGGCCGCGTCCTTTGATTCCCTAGTGCATGTTTTTCGGAGACTCCAGAGGTCGTCGCTGGAGCTACGGAGTTCGTGTTTTGAGCGACGCTTTCTGCGCTGTGGAAAGAAACTGAGCCATATGGGATAAAACCCCGGTGCAATGAAGTCGACCCTGTTAATTTTTAAGCGACGTTTTGTTTTTGGAACCAATAATTAAAAACCCAATCCGCCACTGCCAATCGGTAGTCAATTTTAAAGCTGCTCTGTTGCCAAACTATCTTCTTTGTTATTCTCATATCTTTACCATCAAGCATTGTTAGATGACAATTTAAAAAATAAATTAGTTGCATATCCTTCACAGGACGTCGCAGTCAACACCAGCATTTTTTTTTTTTTTTGGCTGTTGCGATCTCTTGGCACGAGTACGTTCAGTAGTTTGCTATTGTTTTCTAAACGACCGGAACCTATACCAATTCGTAAAAAATAAACACAACGCGGACTGCTGCCAAATCACGCGCAGCAGTGTTCGAACGTCGGTATGCGGGATCACGAACTGCGTCCGTAACCTCTACACCACGGAGCCGGCTTGTTTAGATGAAAACAAAGACATAAATGAGGCAATGTTATTCACCGACGTTATTGTTTAGAAATATCTCGTTATTAATTCACAGTTACGTTCTGGTTAAGGGTCATTGCTTGGGAGTCTCCGTGGCGAAGTGGTCAAGCCGTTTGACTCATGCTCCGAAGGTTGTGGGTTCGATTCCGGGCCGCGTCCTTCGGTTCACGAGTGAAATTTTTCGGAGACTCCTGTGGTCGTCGCTAGAGCTACAGAGTTCGTGCTTTGTGCGATGCTTTCCGTGCTGTGGAAAGAGATTGATCCAATATGGGATAAAACCCGGTACAAATGAAGTCGACCCTGTCGACTTTTAAGCTTTTTTTTTTTTAAAAAGGGTCGTTGCTGAGCAGAACGGAGTCCATCGATCTACATCCTCAAGTCTGACAATGGATGTGGCCACGATCACTGCAGCTATGGGGTGATTGACTGGTTCTCGGGTCATGAGAACAATCATAATGTCTGATTCTCAGTCCGTATTGAGTAAAGTATTGACAGCAAACATCAGCTATCAAATAACACCTATCCTAAAACATCAAAAATAGCAACATGCTTACACAACAGAAGCTGACATTTGGATTATTAGACCAAATACTGTGTTGTCAGTGCCAATCATGGAAAGTTCTAGAAACACGCAGGCGTACAATTACATCATGTGAGATAAGATATATAAGAAACGCAACTGGAAAAACAAGAAGAGATAGGCAAATGAGATACATTGTGCCTATTTACAGCAGAGCTGCGATATTTGCAACTCCCTGCCGACATATCCGACTTCTTCAGGCATTTGTTGGCCAGGTTACCTTCCCGGGGAAATCACATATGATATTAAAAACAAGCACAAGACCAGCGGAGGTGGGGGGGGGGGGGGGGGGGGTGATGCATCTGCCCCTTCTCTGCGACGCTTCACGACAAAAAGCAATAGGACAAAAGAAGACGAAGAAAGTAGTACGTAAAAATCACAATGTAAAGATGTGAAATCAGTAGATTCCTAGCATTGATATTCCTCTCTTTTAAAAAGTTAATACTGGGGGAACGCCATAATTATCCCAATTTTGGAAAATAAAGGAAGTAAAAGAGCTGCACACAATGCAGAGGGATTTCCTTTTTAGTCACAGTGGGAAAATATTTTGCAAAAATTCTTGAGGAAAGATTACTACTACTATAGAAACCCCCGCTAAGCGAAAAACAAATTGGATTTAGGAAAAACAAAATGCATAGATGCCATTTTGCTCTTAACAATTTTAGAAAAATTAACCGAATTCAATGAAACACTCTACTTAGCCTTTTCGACCAAAAAAAGGCATTTGATAGAGTAGACAAAACAACTGTGAAAAGCCCAAAAACAATAGGGAGTGAGTACATCAAAAAAAAACCTATGTAGAAGCTTATACAACAAAAATGAATGCTAGTGAAGCAACGGGGGGACACTCAAAACCCTTTCACAATAAACCCGGGATACGAAAAGGGTGTATCCTGTCCCCCTCTCTTGTTTCATAACATATATAGACAACATATGTGAAAGAACCAGCCAAACAGAGATAGCAAGAACATCGCATGACGAGAACACAGAAGAAGAACCATCTGCAAATTACACAATTAAGAACCCTTTTTTGCGGACGACCAGGCACTAATATAAAACAGCAGCTAATTACAAGATCACATGAATAGTCTGAAAGAAATGTGTGAGGAACATACTAAATTAGCACAAACAAACGAGGTAATGACTAAACAAAGAAACAAAACAACAACAATTCACTAAGCAAAATCCCTTGAAACAAGTAAAGAGTTTTAAAATACCTAGGAAGTATAAATACAAAATACAAAACAGAAGACAAGATCGAAAAATAGAGCAATAAGGCAAACCATCTATTGGACAATGGCACCAATATAAAAAACAAACATGTGTCAATAACTATAAGAAAGCAACTTTACAACACAATCTTCCTACCAACTCTATGTTACCAATGCCAAACCTGGACAATGACGAAAAGAGAAAAGAAAAATCACAAAACAGAAATGAGGATTCCTGAGAAGATACTCAATGTATCAAGAAGAGATAAGATCAGAAATGAAGGACAGAATGGGGGGTTTTGCTGCGCTAGATTTTATTAAATTTGGTTCTCAACCATTTTTGGCCCATGCCCCCCCCTTTACCATATGTTTTTAGAACGTCCCCCCCCCCCCTCCCCCATTTGAATTTCCTCCTTATAAATCCCCCCCCATCCTTACACGTATACATAAAAAAGGAAACTAAATTTAAAAACACATACTAGAACAAGTCTAGACATTTTACATAAAACGTCACTTGCGGGTCGTCTACTTACGTTAAAAAAACGAACTTCATTAGGGCGAGGAGTACAGAAAGGGGAAAAAATAGAGGGAAAAAAAAATATCAAGTAACGAGTTCCTTGTATTAATGCGATCTTGAAAAAATCTTAATTCCCCCCCCCCCCCCCCCCCGGAAAACCCCAAATTTCCCCTTGGGAAATTTGCCCACCGGTTAGAACCCTTTTTATTTGAAGGCAGCGAGTCAAAAGGTTTGGCCATGCAAATAGGTTACCAATACCCGTATACCACAAAAAGCAATGATGTACAGACCAGATGGAAGCGAGGAAGAGACCGCCCACGTAAACGATGGACGCAGGAATAACAGAGTCCCTGGGAATATCGATACATGATGCCCATGAGCGGGCACTCTCCCGCTTTAATTTTCCTCACCCCTCCGGGGGGGGGCA
>JACEFZ010013153.1:0-15826 GCA_014155875.1 Cepaea nemoralis
CCTACTACTGGCGCTATTCTAGACAACGAATGGTCATCGCCCAGCACCCCTAGGCAGAACTTGAAAAAACAACAAGTGGGTTATTGAGACGAATGATTTGCTTTCCCTTGGATACCAGAACGACATCAAACAAAAAACTCTTTCTTACTAACCCAAACCCTAAGTTAATCAACAAACCCCAACCCTAACAAACAAAGCTTTTTTAAAAAGGACATAGATACACACCAGTGTTTGAAATGAAAATGTTAATTTTTTGGTTATTTTAATTAAAATTTACAACTAATAAATCGCACTTTTTTTGCGCAAGAGGTATGTTTGATATATGTCCTATCCCTAACTTATCCTTATTTATTATCTGTATATTAAGTGAAGCGCGAAATAAAAGTGCGTTTTTAAATTTTGTAAATTTTAATTAAAATGTTTTTACAATTGGGCGATATTTTTCATTGGGTTAACAATTTTCCTAATTTTTTATTTTGTGTAACGTTTTTCTTCACTTGGGCGATTTTTTCCATTGGGTTTAAACACATTTTCCTCCTTTTCATAAGTTGGGAGATATTCTCCACTTGGCCAATATTTTTCCCATTTGGTTAAAAATTTTCTTACTTTCAGAAGTTTGGTGTATTTTTTTTCTTTACTTGTTCCTTTTTTTCTCTTTGGTTAACACATTTTCCTAGTTTTATAAGTTTTTGGTAACCTTTTTTTTTACTGGGCGAATTTTTCTCATAGGTTAACACATTTTCCTAATTTTTATAAGTTTTGTGAAAATTTTTTTTCTTCTTTTGGGCGATTTTTTCAAATTTTAAACATTTTTCCTTTTATAAGTATGGTTAAATATTTCTCCACTTGACCAAAATTATGTTCCCTTTTGGGTTTAAAAAATTTTCCTAAGTTTTATAATTTTGTGTAACTTTTTTCTTCAATTGGTCGATATTTTTTCATTAGGTAAACAATTTTCCTCCTTTTCATAAGTATGGTTGAGATATTTCCCACTTGGCCCAAATATTTTTCCATTGGTTAACACATTTTCCTAATGTTTATAATTTGCGACAATTTAAAGATTAGTGAAACATGCTTTACTTGGACAATATTTTCACATTTGGTTAATAAAGTTTCCTACATTTTAAAATTTTTGGATGCGATATTTCTTTTTGACCAATATTTTCATCTTTGGCTAACAAATTTCCTACTTTAGTCGACAATTTTCCTACGTTTTGAAGTTTGGTCGAGGTATTTGAAAACTTGGTCAATATTTTTTCCAAAATTTGGTAAACTTTTTCTTATAAAGGTCGACATATTTATAAGTTTGCCCATCGTTCGCCTATTGTATAACTTCAGCGACATTTTTCTTGTTTTACTAGCATGTTTTTTACTTGTTAAAATTGGATGAGATATTTCTTTTTTTGGTCAATATTTTTACCTTTGGCTAAAAAATTTGTATACATTTTAAAGTTTGGACGAGACACTATAATTTTGATCAAATTTTTTTCCTTTTTGGAACATGTTTTCCTACTTCCCCAATATTTGTCACTTTTGACGAACATTTTCCCTACTTTTCATAAGTTTGGTCGAATTTTCCTTTTTTGGTCACCTTTTTAAATTTAAATTTTGGTTTAAATTTTCTACTTTTACAATTTTAGTCGAGCGTTTCTATTTTGCCCAACGTTTGTCAGTTTACTAACAATTTTCACTAATTTTATAATTTGGGCGAGACGTTTCTTTTTTTGGGCTAACAGTTTTGTCAGTTTGGTTAAAAATTTTTCCTACATTTTATAATTGGTCGAGATATTTCGTATTTGGCAACATTTCATTAGTTTGACTAGCCTTTTCCTATTTCTTATACGCTTGGTTGGATATTTCTTATTTTGACCCCGAGTTTTATAGTTGGGCTAACATATTTTACTATACTTATACGTTGGTCGATATATTTTATATTTGGCCAAATTTTAATAATTTGGCAAAACATTTTTTTTTTATTTGATTTTTGGAGTGGAACATAGAACCTGTACTTTTGTCAGGATGTGAAAGTGGTAATGAGCCGACACATAAAAAACTTTTTAGCTTTGGAACTAGGTTTCTGCGGAAAGAGCAAAGACCCCCTTTGGCCAGGGCAAAAATTATGAAAGTGTAAATGTCTGCTCTGAGAAGGATAATTTGCTGGTCAGGACAGCGGGTACGTGAATGTCATTTATTGAGAACCTAAGACTGATCCGGGGAAGTTTGTTGTGTTCACAGGTAATATACAGGTGATAAAAATAGCAAAACCCCGTCGGTGATGACCCGATAGATGTTAAGAAAAAGGGTACACCCCCCCCAATTTCCCGGTGCTCACATCTCTCCTCTATGTCTATGAGAACGGGTTATTTAATATTTTGATGATTGATTATAGTTGTGTATATTATATTCAAAATTTCCTTGTGGGTAAAAGAGGCCTTGGTAGTATAGTTTCGTTTTCTTTACTGTTACGGTGACCTTATGACGATGGGAAATAGAAAAGCGAGAGAATGAACCCCCTTTTTAAACCTCCGACGCCCTGTTGAGAGGGGCAGAATCACTCCTACAGGTGGCACCCGAATTAGGTCCCCTGGTTCGACGCCAACATAATACCTTTGTTTTTTTTTTCTGTAGTATCCCTTTAACCACGTGTCTGGCTGTATCCATACCCCATGTGCAGATACAACGCCCTCTTTGCCCGGATGTACCCGTTTCCCACAGGTCCATATACATTGTGGAAATACATTCTATCTTGTGAATGGGTTTATTCTACCACCTTATACGAGTAGAGGCATGGAGTTTGAAAGGGGAAAGGGTAGCCGTGAGCAAAAAAGGAAGAAAAAAAATGTCGATAGGAGGGGCTTTAAAGCGTTGGAACAAGAATCGCTGTGATGAAGGTTTCTTTTGAAAATTTGGGGAAAAACATATGACTAATATAAAGTTGACAACGTAAGAGAAATAAAAGGAGTGTTTAAGTATACATAAAACCCCGTACTTTTGTAGGACTGTGAAGGAGGTCAGAGAGCAGACAAGCTGAATTCCCTCTAATGCCAGTGGCGTTGTGGATTCTGAGACATATTTTTTAAAAAGTTCACTAGACAACCGCATGAAACCCCCTCCAAATACTACAAGGCACATGACAAAACATAAAAATTAGCAGACAATAACTATCCGCTCTGTAAGGCAAATACTTGATAATGTGGACATAAGGGCCCGTTTCTAAAAATACTGCACACATCATAAGCAGTGGAAAAACCCGTATACACAGATACACGATACTTTCCCAAAGTAGACCCAGCATGTTCGCAGTGCAGCTAAAAGAGGCATGGCGGTGATGTGAAATATTTTTTGGGATTTTTTCACCCGGGTTAATAGGCGACAAGTCACAACACAGCTACGATGCGCTGAAAGGGTGCCCTATCAACTTCACATACTGGTCAATCTAATAAACCCCCCAATAACATAGTACACCCCCGTCTTCAAGCCAAAGCTTTTCAATGTCACAAAAAACGAACACTGATATTTAAGATCAGAGTGGCCCATATTTAAATGTTTGTGATATTTTTATTCTCCACCGTTTTAACTAAATAAAGGGAAATACACCTAGCCCAAATCTCCAATCGGCAATTATGAGAAAAATCGAGGGTAGTGTTATTGGGTTTTTTCTGGATGTCCCGACAATAGGTGTTAATCTTTAATCCCCCTTTCCCAAACCTTTATATGAACATTTATTAATATCGCGAACCTATTTGCAATGGCGGAGCTATAAGAAATATTATTAACCTGACTTGGTCATTACGAGGGACGATAATCCCCTGGATTAGCCGTTATGAGAATAAGTATTGATTTTTGGCAACACCTGTTGAGGTCATATCTGAATGTTAAGTTAGCTTATATTTTGTAACTCGTAGGTACAAGGGTGAAATCTGCTGCCTGTGTTTTTCATCAGCGGTGGGACTTGTGGCCGCGACGACAAGGCCGGACAAAGCGACCCTACATCTTATGATCAACTAGACACCCACACCTTGATGACTGGAAATCTTACCCACGACAAGTTCCGAGATTCGAACCTGTCACTTCCATGGTGTCTGGGGTACCCCCTAAACATACTCCGCAACCAGCACAACACCTCTACTTTTCTAAACATAACCGGGTTAATAACAACCGAGCTCGAAATCACAACTAAGTAACCAAATATTATCAATATTTCTTCTACCACTAGACCACCCCACTGGGATTCGAACCCGATGATAGTGTTCGGAAGCGTTTATCTAGTTACGCATCCACTCACCCCACCCCTTAACAACGAATATCACAAAGTCATACCCACTAAAACCATCGACCATCTTTACACTTTCAAAGTTTTCATTTGAAGAGCTGTAACCGGTATGCTGATAGTATTTAAGGCCCAACCACTATAGATAATATAACAAACAGTCGACCCCTTTACAATAGACATATAATGAAAATATCCTTGGTCTTTCTGACGACCGACGCCGAAATTATGCGTTGAATGTGTCGGTGGGTATACCTCCATGCCTATATTTACCCACTTCTCCACTCGATCACCCCTGGCTCTTACCAAGGAACGGGCGTAATTATCCAACCAATCCGCCCCTCTCGCCCACCTCTTAACAAGGATCAGAAGCAGTTATTTAGCTATTTGTACACTCACCAACCCCTTGACAACGACCTGGAGCCTTTATCTAGCAACTCCTCTGTCTCTTAGCAAGGAACCGACGCATTTACTTAGCCACTTCGCCACTCGCCCATCCCTTTAAATTGTTCGGAAGCTGTTATATAGGTACATCACCACTCACCAACCCCTTAACAACGAATACCACGAAGCCACGCCTCCTTACAACCGTTACTACAGCCATCTTTACTTTTTTAAGGTTTTCATTTGAAGAGGTGTAATCTATATGATGATAGTTTTATAAGCCACTACGACCCACTACAGATCATATACATGCCATATATACCTTTTTACTTATTATAATTTTCATATGACACCCGTCGCGGTTCGAGACTTCGACCCACCTAACCCCACCACAGTACTCGTCAATAACCGGACTAGTGATCACTCAGCAATGACTGGCCACTTGGGTACTACAAGACACTGTTTTACTGGGGTCAACCGCTCCACGCGACCGATCGGCCGCGCTTGCTCCTGCGCCCCGCGCGCCCTTGGTTGTTGTTTATTTATTTATGTTTTTATTTTATTTTTTAAAATTAGTTAAAATATTATACACACACTCAGTTATCTGCTCTTAGAAAAAACATGTCTTTTCTTAGATGTATCGCCCCTTACATGTGACCTAAATACCTACCCTACCCAACCCTACCCTACCCGCCTAGGATCCGAGACCGAAAAGGATTGGGGTCAATCCTTAGAGGTCAATCCTGAAATGATAATCAGATAGGACGTAACCCACTACTCCCCTGTCATCAGGCGAACCTACTCCGACTTCTGAGGTACTTGTAATTACGACCCGAAGTCAAGGGCTGTCTAGGGGTTGAACCCTAAACCTCGGCATCAGCACACCGGATGTTTTAAGAATGCGCGTTCTTATCCTTTCAGCCATGCTGACCCGCTGGTGTATTTTGTTAACTTGTTAGTGTTTTTTCTTGCTGACGCGATATTTTGAGAAGAATGGTGAAAACATCACTGACAAAGAAGACAACACATGCATATTGATAGCTAGAACTGCTGGCGTTAAAAGATCACTCATCAAATACATAAGGGAAAGACAAAAGCATATAGGAAATTATCAACGAAACAGGTGGAATATAGAAATTAACTGTGAATGGGGAAACGCTGGGTAAGCGAGGCAGAGGAAGACAGAGAATAATGTACGTGGAGAGGTTAATAAGCTGGGAAACAAATCAAAACTTTTTATTTTTCTTTTGCTAGCTTTGAATTCAAACGTAGTCCATACATTTGCTGCAACTATTTCTAATGCACTGGACTGGATATTGAGTGGGAATTAGTTTTCCCTATTACCAGTGTCCTTCGCCATCAGGTGAACCCAAACCCACTCCGAATTCAGAAGTACATAATTTACGTCCCCAAGTCAGGGACGACAAGTCAGCAATTTAGTCCAACTGACCGGCCTAGAGGTTTAACCTGCTGCCTTGGCATCAGCACACCGGATGTTTAAAAACGAGCGCTCTTATCAATTCTGTCATGCTGACCTCCAAAGAATAATATAAGCAACACCAACAACAAAATTGTAGATGAGATAAATAATTAGAGAGTTGTGATGACCGGTATCTGCTTCAGACCAGGCACACCAAGAAACAGATGTGGACGAAGAAGGAGTAGAAGGTAGTGGTGGATGAGGAGGGGGTGAAGGAGGAGAAGAGGATGGCGAATGAGGAGAAGGATTAGAAGGAGACGGAGGAGGAAAAGAAGATGAGGAAGACATGATGATAATTACTTTTCTTTGTTTTTATCACGGTGACAAACAGAGTTTATTTGCAAGTGCTAATTAGCTTGACTCTAGTGAATAACAGTAAAGGATCATGTTCACGCCTTTACACTCAATGGGCAGGTTGTGCTTGATCTCAATAATATAGACGGAGTGGCACTCGGTGGGTAATGTAGTCAATGCTACTTGTGGTAGGTGATGTGTCTAATTTCACTTGTGTTGGGTGATGTGGTCAATGTTACTTTTGTTCGGTGACGTGGTTAATGTCACATTTGTTGGGTGATGCGTTTAAAGTCACATTTGTTGGGTGATGTGTTTAAAGTCACATTTGTTGGGTGACGTGGTTAATGTAACATTTGTTGGGGGATGTGTTTAAAGTCACAGTTGTTGGGTAATGTGTTTAATGTCACATTTGTTGGGTGATGTGTTTAAAGTCACTTTTGTTGGGTGACGTGGTTAATGTCACATTTGTTGGGTGATGTGTTTAAAGTCACATTTGTTGGGTGATGTGTTTAAAGTCACATTTGTTGAGTGATGTGTTTAAAGTCACATTTGTTGGGTGATGTGTTTAAAGTCACATTTATTGGGGGATGTGTTTAAAGTCACATTTGTTGGGGGATGTGTTTAAAGTCACATTTGTTGGGTGATGTGTTTAAAGTCACATTTGTTGGGTGATGTGTTTAAAGTCACAGTTGTTGGGTGATGTGTTTAAAGTCACATTTGTTGGGTGATGTGTTTAAAGTCACTTTTGTTGGGTGACGTGGTTAATGTCACTTTTGTTGGGTGATGTGACCATTGTCACTTTTTTGGTGATGTGGTCAATGTCACTTTTGTTGGGTGACGTGGTTAATGTCACTTTTGTTGGATGACGTGGTTAATGTCACTTTTGTTGGATGACGTGGTTAATGTCACTTTTGTTGGGTGGTGTGGTCATTGTCACTTTGGTTTGGTGATGTGGTCAATGTCACTTTTGTTGGGTGATGTGGTTAATATAACTTTTGTTGGGTGATGTGATCAATGTCACTTTTGTTGGGTGACGTGGTTAATGTCACTTTTGTTGGCTGACGTGGTTAATGTCACTTTTGTTGGGTGATGTGGCCATTGTCACTTTTGTTGGGTGATGTGGTCATTGTCACTTTTGTTGGGTGATGTGGCCATTGTCACTTTTGTTGGGTGCCGTGGTTAGTGTCACTTTTGTTGGGTGATGTGGTCAGCCTCACTTTTGTTCTAGTAGCTCTGGACTGAATTTTGCGTGTGGATTAGCTTTCCCTATTACCAGTGTCCTTTGCCATCAGGCGAACCCACTCCGACTTCAGAGGTACTTTTTATTCTAGGGATATTTCTGTCACTATTAAGGTCAATGCCCCAATTTTCTTCTTGAGTGTTTGTGAAACTGACATGAGTCACACCCAAGTCTTGCTACATCAGAGATGCATCCTCTCAGGACGCTGACTTTGCTTGTTGATGTACGACAGGCTCTCCGTGCCGTTTAACACATGTCCTCCTCTGTCCCTCTTTCCCTCCACCTTTCCTGTGATCACGACACGGTCTTTCTCTCTCTCTCTCTCTCTCTCTCTCTCTCTCTCTCTCTCTCTCTCTCTCTCTCTCTCTCTCTCTCTCTCTCTCTCTCTCTCTCTCTCTCTCTTCTCATTATATATTCAAACAGTGTTCATTGCTTCTGAATATTCGGTTTTCTTCGTGAGTTTTCTTTCTTTAACACGTCATCATTGTATTTTAATCTTGGTTTTATCAGCTTCAATCTTTAGACATGCCCATCTTTGCAATCTGCCATAGCGATAAACGTGGGCGGTCAGGTCTCACTGTCTCATACGATCTTGGGTCAGCTGTGAGTTCTTGACCTGATCATGCCTTGTGTCATCCATGTGCTTTTCTCTATGCATTCATCTTACTCTTTTCCTATTAATCTTGCAAGTTGTCACGAAGTTTTCTCATTTATTTCTTCTCAAACTGTGCCCATCTCCCACCCCAGACCTTCCCCCCCCCCTCCCCCACCCCCACTTCCCCACGTCAACAAATATGGCTATCATCGTCTAATTTATGTTATCAGTTTACAGTTTTCATTTGTTTGTTTTTTAGAACTTTCAATGGTGTTTCTGTCTGTCCATGATAATCTTTGCATTTTCCCCAGAAACCAAATTTCTACTACCATTAGATGTTTCGCCGGTCTTCCTGGTGTAGGATTTAAGGACGTTGTTCGTAATTCCGTATACTCTCGTACGAAACACAGCTACGCGAAATTCGGCAGCGGATCGCACCGTGCTGGTTACTTACGGAGATATGTGAGTCGGTCGTTTCGAAAGCAATGGTAAACTACTGAACGTTAAACTTGCCAAGACATCAACAGCAGCTGAAACATGCTGGTGCTGACTGCAATGTCCTGTAAAGGATATACGAAAAACAATTAGATGTTTCTGCGCTTGTCTGTTTATTGTCCATGCTTCGCATACATACAGCAGTAACAGATCTGCAGATTGTTGTCTATGATTCACTTCTACATACATCGGCAGTGGCTCCAGACCTGCGTGACTTAGTACTCGCTCTCTCGCCTTAATTAAACAAAAGTATGTTTATTCGAATATTCTTCATCTCATGAAATGCTTGCTGCTTTCGTTTTACTTATTTTACATTTCACCACTTGAATACATCTTCTTAAGAAAACCGAAAGTGTGTTGGCAACTTCAGAATTCGAATGTTCAAAACTGGCCTGGACTACCAGGCCAATCCAGCTTAAAATGGATGCCAGGAAATATCTTGGGAAGTCAAGGTGGCTGGAGGATACTGACCACGTGACCAACTGAATGATGATTCGTCTATTCAAACATGGGTATAGCACCATATACCTAATGCACGTTAAGCCGTGTCAAAGGGTCCTTGACTTACAAAGAGGTCAAGTGTCAACTTCTTGTGATTTCCTGTATTTAGAATGAGTAGAATACCGGGGAGTCAAGAATTGAGAGACTTAATGGTACTCTTGCCGGTCTCTCTGGCTGAGGGGTTACAGCACTTTCTCCGTAATCTCGTTTATCACGTAGCGGGGCGAGAGCTGGGAGCGGTTCGACCCCCGCTGGTGACTAGCGGGATAACTGAGCCGGCCGCTCAGAAAGCAATGGCAAACTACTGAGCGTAATCTTGCCAAAAAAACAACATACAGCTGAAAGATGCTGGTGTTGACAGCTAAGTCCTGTAAAGGATATGCTTAAAAAAAAAAAAAATTGGCAGCAATAAAGAGTGACTGGAACGATCGAGAAGTGGGGGATTACCCTAGGTATTTGTGTACACACGGTTGGTCTTGTGTGCACATTCACTTGAAAGGATCGATAGGGATCAATAGAGGTTATCAATCACGAAATATCGGCCCTAATAACTTTTCTATGGTGAACGCCGTTTTCATTCAGAACCCGCGACTGCTGTAGATATTTGTGTAGGAATGTTGGCGTACGGGACATGTCAACTCAGCCGTGCCCTTACTCTAGAACATGGCGATTGACTTTGCAGTGGTGTTGGTTTGTACAGAAGCACACGAGAAGGTATTGGAAACGTACCCTGGAATTAAAGTAAACAGAACGAATCCTTTTAGTAAGTAAAGGACCTTGTTTAAAGCCGCCTTAAGGTGCATTGGTGGAAAGGTTCTAGACCCATATGTTTTACAGACCAACCAACACTCTCTGCAAGGTGTAATCAATATAACAAAAGCTGCTTTTACTTCGCAGAGAATTCCCTGGTATTAATTGTTGTGTAGCTCTGAGAGCGCCTTTCAATTTTAAAAATCCGAATTGATGGGGGAGGGGGAGGGGGGGGGTTCAAACTCATGATCACCGCGACGGCAGGCAAGCCACTGCCCTACCTCTACTACATGTATCCAAATGCTTTGGCATACGTACTCTTTCGTCTATTAAGAAAGAGACAAAGCTCTTGCGAGGTTGCAATGAGTTGTACAGAGCTAATCTTGGCATATGTGAGGTGAGTATCTCATTGACAACGACAGGTTAGCTTGAATAACGAAAAAACAAACAATAGATTGCACGATTTATTGTCTGGCATATTTCGCTACATCTCGTCCGTCAGGTACATACTGCAGAATTCACACAATATAAAGAAAAATAACTAGATAAATCCTTCAAGCTGAAATGAACTAAGGTTACTAAGACGTTAATTGCAAGCTGAATTGATGTGCTTCTACACAATAACACTAATTCTATTGCACATTAACAAAAGGCCATTTAAGAGAGTATCTATAAGATACAACTAGATTTTGACGATAAATTAGAGAAAGGCACAGGATCATTTCTACAATTTGAGGTGTATTGAGCTTGTAATGAAAAGTAAGAGACCCTTTCTACACATCTTGGGACTCATTGGGCGTAATATACAGGAACTGTATTGTTGGACCAATCTGGATTTGTTTCGGTGCTGTCGATATCAAGCCAGTCGACTTTACGTCCCAGGATATTCCCAGGTACACTTTTTTTAAGGCTGACAATATAAAATAACACACAGTAATGCAGCTTTACAGAACACAATTGCGGAAAACACAGAACGTTGTGGAGATTAGCCTTCATAAGCAACAAATACATACACAAAACTACAAAGCTACTGGAGGCATGAGAAGGGGATGTGGCAAGTGTTTTTATAGACAAACTACTGGAGACAGAAGAGGATGTAGCAAGTGGTTTTATAGACAAGCTACTGGAGACAAGAGAAGGGGGTGTGGCAAGTGGTTTTATAGACAAGCTACTGGAGGCAAGAGAAGGGGGTGTGGCAAGTGGTTTTATAGACAAGCTACTGGAGACATGAGAAGGGGGTGTGGCAAGTGGTTTTATAGACAAGCTACTGGAGACATGAGAAGGGGATGTAGCAAGTGGTTTCATAGACAAGCTTTTGGAGGCATGAGAAGAGGATGTAGCAAGTGGTTTCATAGGCAAGCTATTGGATGCATGAGAAGAGGATGTAGCAAGTGGTTTCATAGACAAGCTACTGGAGGCATGAGAAGAGGATGTAGCAAGTGATTTCATAGGCAAGCTACTGGAGACATGAGAAGAGGATGTGGCAAGTGGTTTTATAGACAAGCTACTGGAGACATGAGAAGGAGATGTAGCAAGTGGTTTCATAGGCAAGCTATTGGAGGCATGAGAAGAGGATGTAGCAAGTGGTTTTATAGACAAGCTACTGGAGACATGAGAAGGAGATGTAGCAAGTGGTTTTATAGACAAGCTACTGGAGATTAGAGAAGAGGATATAGCAAGTGGTTTCATAGGCACGCTACTGGAGACAAGAGAAGGGGATGTGGCAAGTGGTTTTATAGACAAGCTACTGGAGACAAGAGAAGGGGATGTAGCAAGTGTTTTTATAGACAAACTACTGGAGACAGAAGAGGATGTAGCAAGTGGTTTTATAGACAAGCTACTGGAGGCAAGAGGAGGGGATGTAGCAAGTGGTTTTATAGACAGGCTACTGAAGACAAGAGAAGGGGATGTAGCGATTGGTTTTATAGACAGGCTACTGGAGACAAGAGAAGGAGATGTAGCGATTGGTTTTATAGACAGGCTACTGGAGACATGAGAAGGGGATGTAGCGATTGGTTTTATAGACAGGCTACTGGAGACAAGAGAAGGAGATGTAGCGATTGGTTTTATAGACAGGCTACTGAAGACAAGAGAATGGGATGTAGCGATTGGTTTTATAGACAGGCTACTGATGACAAGAGAAGGGGATGTAGCGATTGGTTTTATAGACAAGCTACTGGAGACATGAGAAGGGGATGTAGCGATTGGTTTTATAGACAGGCTACTGGAGACAAGAGAAGGGGATGTAGCGATTGGTTTTATAGACAGGCTACTGGAGACATGAGAAGGGGATGTAGCGATTGGTTTTATAGACAGGCTACTGGAGACAAGAGAAGGAGATGTAGCGATTGGTTTTATAGACAGGCTACTGAAGACAAGAGAATGGGATGTAGCGATTGGTTTTATAGACAAGCTACTGGAGACATGGCCGGCTTCTTGGCGAAGATGTTACGGACACAGTTCGTAATCCCGCATATCGCGTTTGAAACACAGCGGGGTTGAATTTTGAAATTGATTTACCATTAATGAAATGGTATGGGTGCCAGTCGTTCAGAAAGCAATAGCAAACTACTGAACGCAAACTTGCCCAGGAATCACGAACAGCCAAAATATGCGCGGGTTGATTGCTACGTCCGTAAAGGATAAGCAATTAACTTTTAGCTGGAGGCATGAGAATCAATTTGAAATGCCACATAAACCATTATGATTTGAAGCAATTAATTGTTTGTCATGTCTGTTCACGTGACTCTCTGCAGATATGAAACAACAGTATCAACCATGCACACCCCTCAGGTTTCTGGACCTGTAGAGGGGAAGGAGATCTCTGCAACACAAGCACTGTGGATGGTGGTATTTCGGTTCAGTGTCTGGAGAAGAGTTCCCTCACTAACCTTGCTCCGATAGATTACATTGGCACCTTTCCGTCTTGACAGACGATAGTTTGGTACATTGTGCTTCAAAAAGGCTTAATAACTGTCATATGGCAATAACTACGATCCATGGCTGTGGCGAGTGTGGCTGGTAAGGCCAATTCTTGCTGCAAATGTTTGCCCACAGTAGGTGCATGTGAAAACATGGTCATTTCCACCATTTTGCACCATCGTACGTCTCTCACGCTCTGTGTGTGCTTTATCTGCAATCATTTTCTCCTTTGTCTTTATTCCATTTCTGATAGTTGCCCTCCATGCAACACGTTCAGCGGCGACGTGCTCCCATTGTGCATTACAATGCCTGTATCAATCATGTCCCGCTTACACACATCTTTGTATCGTAGTAGAGGCCGACCCTGAGATCTCCTACCCGTCTGTAATTCACCAAAAAAGATGTCCTTTGGTATTCTACCATCATCCATCCTCCTAACGTGTCCTATCCATCTAAGTCTACGAAGACTGAGCATGGAATACACCGTCACACAACCTGATCTTTCCAATACTTCAGTATTTGTGATTTTGTCTTGCCACTTAATACCAAGTATTCTTCGCAGACACCGCATATGAAAGCTGTTTAAACGTTTCTCTTGGCGTGAGTAAGCTGTCCAGGTTTCACTGCCATAAAGAAGAGTACTAAGGACACAGGCTTGGTAGACGAGGACTTTTGTTTTGGCAGTAAGCTTCCTGTTCTCCCAGACTCTTTTTGCTAACATGTTCATTGTTGTTGCTGCCTTGCCAATCCTGATGTTGATTTCCTGATCGAGGGATAATTTGCTATTTACCTCTGATCCAAGATATGTAAAATGGTCTACTATCTCCAGTTCGGCGTCGTCAATAAAGATTGATGGTACTGTCCTGTTAATTTCCCGAGAGGAGACTGGAATCAACAAGCACATCTTTAAACTTATTATCTGTTGGGATTATTGACTGACTTTGGTCTACACTCCTCTCTTCTGTCTTCCCTTCCATATATCTATTTCTTTCACTCTCTATATTATTCCCTCAACACATACTCCGACAACAGTTCCTTTCAACGATAAGATAAAAGATTTATTAATAAAAACTATGTCTGGTGTATGTATGGATATTGTCTATGTAGTTGGTATGTTCTTCTAGTGTGGTTGCCAGATATGAACTCTGAATGTCTATCAGCGGTGTTGCTTCTCGCCCTTTCATTCTTCAAGATCACAGGACAGCACATCAAACAGGACAGAGCTCACCCTGGATGATCCGTATGCTTGAATCTGATGGTAAATCCGTTATTGAATGAAACCAAAAAAACTGTTCACCACTGAGTCAAGGTACCGTAATAAAAGTCCCGTAAGTTTATGAATGCGCCTGAATCTGTTTCATGACGGTAAGTATCCAACATCGAAAAACCACCACATCGTCACAGTTCTTCCTATAGTCTTTTATTACTAACACTGTTTTACTTGTCTATTCTTTCTTCCTTATGCATACAATACGTATGTAGTTGTAAGTATCCCTGCTTGCCCCAGGTTAACATCTTTTCCTTTTAAGGGTTTTAGTGGTATATTCGTTTGAGCATACAGTGTTCTGTATTTGATTTAACTTTATTATTTCTTCATCTTAAAACATGTCCCTGTTCTGTTTGGTTCTAAGTAAGTACTTTATTTGTTCAAGTGTAGTACTCTTCATCTCTTCTCTGCTTTCACTAGGAGATTTGAACCTGTGGAGAAGGATAACAGATCCCGTGATAAGCATCCGCCCCTTACTACTACTTATGCAAGTGTCCTTCTCCAGCCATAATGACAAGGCTTCCGAAGTGAACACCCGCATAAGACATATGAATTCACCAAAGTCTAAACTATCCACTAATAGAAAGCCATGGTAAATGCTATTCACTCACATCTATATTCCTATGCTAAACTATACTCTAATATACCTTATAATAATCCTAGTCTGAATTGGGAGTACTAATGCACAATAGATACACAAACGTTCTTCTGAACGCAGCACCACCCTTTTCATAATCCTTTGTCTCATGAAACCCAAGAATCACACTAAACTTCCACAAAGAGTTGCCACTCTTTATAGGTCATATTTGCCGCATAGTCCTTGACCTTGCTTGACACCTCAAGTTCCTACTTCATTATCACAGTTAGTGGAAAATTACAGATCTGAAACTTTTCCATTATTCATACATTCAGACCGCAATATGCTAGTCCAATAATGCTGTCTACCTTTGTCGCAAACCAATTTTTCCACGCGACAGGTTCCCTGTGCTGTAGGCGGCCCCTTCCGTCTTGACCTATAAACACATGCGCCTGGTCACTCCGTTGTTGTTTACCCTTACTGCTTCGTTTGTTAACCCTTCTTCTACCTGGTTAGTCGGTGTATACAGTCGTCTATCTGGGAATCATTAACTCTCAGTATTTCACGACATAGGCCCCCTCTTAAGAGATTAGACTGCGTCGAATCTTTCTCACTGTAGGTTTGATTCCCATGATCCACAACCCTAGTCTTCTTCCTCCGGAGCTGGATGTCTGGATATCAAATCCGCTACTACATTCTCCTTACCATAGTATTCCAATGTGAAGTCCCGTTGCAGCAACAACGTCCATCACATCCACCGTGCGTTGAGCTTCTGCGAAGTAGCTATTAACATCACGTGTTGATGATATAATTGGATCCTCACATGGCTCACCTCATTATCCAGTAGGCGCTCTAATTGACACCCTACTATACTACTCACAACTGAAACTAGTGTTGGCTCCTCGCTCCTGTACGTTCAGTCGACCTACTTTCGACTTGCGTCAGCGACGGCTCACAATACAGACGGATTGTCCCATCCTGATTGTAACACTGCTTCCATGTCCTCTTGGTTTCCCCCGGCTTTTCCTCCGGGGATGTTTCGCCTCGTCCT
>JACEFZ010013154.1:0-12814 GCA_014155875.1 Cepaea nemoralis
CCCGGGGTTGTTTTCCCTTTTTTCCCCCCTTTCCCCATAGTTAGTCGAGGCCTCTCCGTACCTCCCCCAGCCCTTAAAAGTGCCAGGGTTCTTATTTGTCCCTTTACACCTAGTTGTTTCACCACGTTGTATGCAGAGTTGGTAACAAGGCGTCTCACGCCTAACTCAATGGCATAAAGCCTGACGGTATCACCTTCTTGTCTCCATCCATTCATCATGTGTCATGCCGATAAGCGTGTATCGGTCATGTTCTGCCATCTCCCTCGATCACCAGCGTCGTGGATCAGCTCCGTGTTTCTATCTTGACCATGCCATGCCAATACAGGTATTTACTTCTGGGTCTTTCCCTTGGTCTCTTCCCTTCGATCTTGCCAGTTGTCACCAAGTTCTCCAAGTTATTTCTTCTCATAACATGCCCAAATAATTTTGACTACGTTTAATGACTCTAATCAGTTTACAGTCTTCATTTGTTCTTCTTGTCTCAGGCTTGCGATATTAACATATCTCCTTTTATTCTGATCAAAGGAAGAAGCTTGATATGTACACAGGAAGGACTACTTATCTTTTGATCACCGTTGCATGTTAATTCAGTCTGCATGGAATTCTATCTTGTGACACATTTCATCTATCGCCATTCAGATGTGCAACTTTACTGAGACTTTCCAATCTCCTCAAATATGAAGTTGTGTCCCTTGCTCTGTCATCTCTGGAAAAAAAACAATGCTCATCGTGGGGTTAAAAAAAAATCATTAACAGTAGAGTGTAAGACTCGCTGCCACCTCAAGGAGCCCGACCTGCTGTTTACCCAGCTCTGTTGTACTCTAATATTGCGGACTCATATTTGCTCTGCGCTTTTCAATTTTCATCTGCTATTTTATTCTACTCTACTCTACTCTACTCAACATTTCTTCCCTCTATGTGACTAGTCTGGTCTACTCCACTTCATTGAGGCCTGATCTAGCCTTAAGTAGTCTAAATATATGTCTTGTATAATTATGCTGAATGCCGTTAGTGTAGTCATATCCATTAGCTATATTCTGTATATGCATCTGAACGTCCACCGTTGTTTAATACGCACAGCATAGAATGTACACATATTATTGATTTCATCTGTGGGTGGCTGTGTAGGGAATCTAGACTTGTATTCTCAAATCAGCGAAAACGAAACGTTTAGTTTTATAATGAACAAGCACAAGATATGCCGCAGTTTTACTTTCTGACGAACGTAGAGTGATGTCTCTGATAACAATGTTGTGCCTGTTTTAATGCCCCAACAGCTTTTACGCCTTAAAACCGCATTTAATTACTTTCTGAGACGAAAAGATTATTATCTGTCAAACATGACGCATCGTTCGCGTGTTTGTGTTATTCGATTCGAAATATAGAAAAACAAAACAAGTTTCCACTTGGTTCACTTGCTTTTCAGCCTTGGTTATAATTGTGGTGGTTTATAGCGCGGTCGTTCTTTTTTCTTCTCTTTCAAACTGTTGACATTTCTGTGCAGAAGTTTCATGCTTGTGGCGTCAGCTGGGGGTTTGGCCGGTGCAGTTTCCTTTATGTCTGTCTCTTCTAGCTTTTCGGTCTGTAAGTGAAAGCTCTCTGCTCGTCTGTTTTGAGTGGATGTAGTCCTTCTAAGGACTATTATCCCATCCTTTGGTTTAGTTGGTTTGGTACCTTTTGTGCCTTTTCTCTGTGCCTGATTGCTTCGAATCGCGCAGCCATCATTAGGATTTCGTCATCTCCTCTTTCTGGTTGAGATCTTTGGACTTGGTCCGTGAGTATGGGTTGCTGTCTTCAGCTTGAGGTTTATCAGTTTTTGGCGTGGCTTCTGCTGTTTGGTTTTTGGTAAGCTTCCTCTCTTTCTGTAGCTGCTCTCTTTCGGTTTGTATTTCGAACAGTGTTTCTTCGTTCTCTTTCTTTATTTGAGTCATGCGTGCCACGTCTTGCTGGAAGCTGCACTGTATTTCTTTCATTTCTCACATAAATCTGGAGTTGCTGCCGGTGTCTTGTTCTGGGATTTCTTTTATTGGCTTGACTGTCTGTAGGATTTTGTTAATTTGTTCCTCCAATTCTTCTACCTGGCTTTGAAGCTGGGTCTTTCATATTTTGACATGCCCGTGGCTGTACCTCATCTCCGCCTTGCCTCCTTGAATAGTGTGTTTGTCATTATAGCGAATTTATAGCGTCTCTGTGCCTTTGGAGGTACAATCAGCACAAGCATCTAGCTCAGTGTTTGCCTTGGCAGTTCGCGCATTTTCTGTTGTTGTTAAGCATCCGGAAGTCCTCGCTTTTGAGCAGTAACGGTAGATTTCTGTCTCGCTGCAATACGTTGTTTTACCGTGCCCGGTCTTCTGGCATTGATAGCATTGTATGACTCTAGGTACGAAGCGTTCTGGCTGTTTTGATCTCTTGTTCCAGCCGCTCCCCTCCTTTATTTTTGACTTGAATGTGAGGATTCTTCTGCTTTTGTGTTTGGTCGTCTGGTTGGTCCACTTCGACGCGTTTGATCACCCTTCTGATCGTCTACTGCATGTTGGCTTTTTTCAACTATCATGTCTTTCTTCTCAGTCTACTCCTTGGTCTTGTTTGTGGTGCAGCGTTGTCTAATTTTGTTTCTGGTCGCTTCACTTCTTGTTTTTAGTAGTTTTCCTTTTTTAGATTGAGGTGGTGGCGCTTTTGTGCAGCTAGGCAGGTTCTCTCCCCCTGTCATTTTGACGTCCTCGGTTTCTTTACTTCTCTTCTTGAACATTACATTAATAGTTGCATAATGTAGGTGGTTGCTAGATTAAAACATTGGTAGCACGCCTGTAGAATATGCAACCGAGAACAAAGCACTGGGTCTCATCGTTGATCAAAATCTAACCTTTAACTCCCATGTTCATGCTTTCGTTAAAAAAATAGCCCAAAAAGTCTGCCAACTTGCCAACATTAAAAGTGTCCTTGACGAAAACACAAGAAAGATATTCTATACTTCCCATATACAAACACATATTGATTATTGCTCCACAATTTGGGATGGATGCTCCAAATCAATAACAAAACGTCATTATTCACTACAGAAATGGGCAGTGCGTTTAATTAATGGTGAAAATCTTACCAACAATTCATCAGTCTTCAGTTATTGCCACTCTACAAGCGCCTACGTTTTAATAAGGCTAAACTAATTCAAAAAATCCTATGTCAACATGCTCCAAGCTACCTTTGGCCATTGTTCACATATAAAGCAAGACATAGCGAATGACTAAATATACTTCATGTCCCTAAACCTAGGATAAACTTATATAAAACAAGCTTAGCATACTCTGCAGTTGTGGTTCAATATTCCACAAGAAATCAAGGTCACCACCAGTCACTATACATTCAGCCGCAACCAGTTTGAACACTACCTCAGTACAAACTACATGTCCCTCCCCCCCCCCCCCCCCCCCCCTCCCTGAAACACGCCCCCCCCCCAAAAAAAAAAAAAAAAAACCAAAAAAAAAAAAATAAACAAAAAAAATTAAAAAAAAAAAAAAAAAAAAAAAAAAACAATACTAATGGAAAATTGGCTCAAACGACAATTAGCCAATAAACATTCCCATATGTATGGCACGTTACACCTTCCTTAGTTATTTATAATTCCCATGTTAAACATTGCCTTAGTGAGTCATGTATTATTGATTATATTTTTCATGCCTTTTAATGCTTATTGTTCTTTTGTTGTCAAAGATTAGCTTCATAAGTGATGTTGAATGAAAGAATGTATGAGTGGAAATAGAGAAGAAGGGCAGAATGTCAGACGGGCCTGCGTGCCCAATTCTTAACCCTTTGAAAATAAAGATTATTCGTTTGTTCGATCGTTTTCTTGGAAGTTCCATAGCATAGTATGTCATGACATTAAACATCTCTGTGAAGTCTTTAAAAAGTTTTTAAAATTATTATAAAAAAAAACATTACCCAGGTAAATGTTTACAGTATATATGAGTAGTTATTGCCGGTCTCCTTGGTCGAGGAGTTAGCAGCTTTCTCCGTAACCCCGAATACTCTCGTGGTTGACGTGAGCGCACGAGAATTGGAGCGGTTGGAGTCGTGCCAGTGACTTATGAGAGTATAGAGCCGGTCGCTCAGAAAGTCGTGGCGTGCTGATGAGCGTAATCTAGCCTAGGAATCAACATATACAGCTGAAAGATGCTGTTGTTGACCGCAATATCCTTAAACAGGATGAAAACGCGAAAAAAAAAATGTTTAGTTATTGCTAGGACTACTGAAAGCTCGTGTGATCTATAGGAAGGAGACTGGTGCACTTGTAGGACTATCCGTCTCGGAATCTGCATCGTGTACTAATCAAATCAAGCGAGCTGTTTAGGTACCCGGATGTTTGAGGTCACAGCCACATCTTAAGTAACTCGATGAACACAAGGTTAAACTTGCCAGATTAAGGCTAGCCGTAGGAACTTTCTCACAGTATCACAGCTACAGTACCAATTTCACATGACCGATTTTACTTCTAGAGTTGAACTGTTCAGAAATTGAACAAGGACTGTTGATTGATTAATTGACTGAAGAATCGATATGCCGGGGAAACCCGCAGCCAACGGCATCAAGTGTGGATGTGAATGATTTCGCTTTACACAGGTTTGTCAACTCATACATCCCCTCCATCAGACCTACAGTTACCCCTACACCGAGCATCCTTTAATCTTTTAATATGTCGTTTCATCTGTTTCATATATAAACATATTTAGATTGGCACCTTTCCGTCTTGACAGACGATAGTTTGGAACATTGTGCTTCAAAAAGGCTTAATAACTACGATCCATGGTGATGGCGAGTGTGGCTGGTAAGGCCAATTCTTGCTGCAAATGTTTGCCCACAGTAGGTGCATGTGAAAACATGGTCATTTCCACCATTTTGCACCATCTTACGTCTCTCACGCTCTGTGTGTGCTTTATCTGCAATCATTTTCTCCTTTGTCTTTATTCCATTTCTGATAGTTGCCCTCCATGCAACACGTTCAGCGGCGACGTGCTCCCAATTGTGCATTATCAATGTCCTGTATCAATCATGTCCCGCTTACACACATCTTTGTATCGTAGTAGAGGCCGACCCTGAGATCTCCTACCCGTCTGTAATTCACCAAAAAAGATGTCCTTTGGTATTCTACCATCATCCATCCTCCTAACGTGTCCTATCCATCTAAGTCTACGAAGACTGAGCATGGAATACACCGTCACACAACCTGATCTTTCCAATACTTCAGTATTTGTGATTTTGTCTTGCCACTTAATACCAAGTATTCTTCGCAGACACCGCATATGAAAGCTGTTTAAACGTTTCTCTTGGCTTGAGTAAGTTGTCCAGGTTTCACTGCCATAAAGAAGAGTACTAAGGACACAGGCTTGGTAGACGAGGACTTTTGTTTTGGCAGTAAGCTTCCTGTTCTCCCAGACTCTTTTTGCTAACATGTTCATTGTTGTTGCTGCCTTGCCAATCTTGATGTTGATTTCCTGATCGAGGGATAATTTGCTATTTACCTCTGATCCTAGATATGTATAATGGTCTACTATCTCCAGTTCGGCGTCGTCAGTAAAGATTGATGGTACACCATGTGCACCTTGTGACATAATCTGTGTCTTCTTTTTGTTAATTGTTAAACCAAATTCAGAACAAGCATTGGAGAATGCAGATAGTAGATGTTGTAATTCTTCCTCAGAGTGGGTCGTAATCGCAGCATCATCCGCAAAAAGCAACTCTCTGATTAGTACCCTGCTAATTTTGGTCTTGTTCTTCAATCTCTGAGCATTATAGAGGCCACCATCTGAGCGTGAGTGAATGTATATACCGTCATCCTGATCACGAAAGGCATATTTCAGTAGAAGTGAAAAGTATGTCCCAAAGAGGGTGGGGGATAGTACACAATCTTGCTTAACTCCACTCTTGATTTCAAACTCTTCTGAAGTTGAGCCATCAAACTTGATTATACCCTTCATGCCTGTGTGGAAAGATTCCACAATGGACAGAAGAGTTGGTGGGCAGCCAATCTTCTTTAGTGCTTTGAACAGACCCTCACGACTGACCAAATCGAATGCCTTTGTGAGGTCGATGAAGGCAATAAACAGTGGCTGATTTTGTTCCCTGCATTTTTCTTGCATCTGTCGCAATGAGAATATCATATCAATGGTAGACCGGTTCTGACGGAAGCCGCACTGTGATTCGGAGTAGACTTGATCTCCCACGACTTGAAGTCTGCGAGGAAGATGACTATTTGAGAAAGGATAGATTGAATTTTATGCAACCAAGAGCAGTCATCAACCTACTGGAATCGTCCGACACAGGTTAAGATCTGGGCAGATCGCAGACATTAATCCACATGCCCACCTACTGGGATATATTGCTCCAATTATTCAGAAGAATTGCACGCTCTAAACATTACAACGTCGGCACAAACAATCAGTCAGTTGTCAGTTATCAGTTGGGGTATCTTCATTGCACTCCGGACATGTCCATAAGTGCTCAGATCCTCCCCCCCCCCAGCATATGCATCAGCGTCCGGTGGCTAATAGTGCCAGTTCTGTGTTGGTTGACGAGGCGCTTTGTTTTCCCGATGTACTTCTCGCGTCTGGCTGTGCCGATTCTTACTCCCAAGTCTTTCATCCTGGACAGCGATGTGGAATCACTGACGTCAAAGTCCTCTGTTCTCGCCATATCTTTGAGGACGTTAATAACATCGGCACGATCCATGGGCTGGCCATCTACAGGGGGTGCAGAGCCAGCCAGTTTATCAGCTCGTTCATTTCCCTCGACTCCTGCATGTCCCGGGACGAAGATGAAGGTGACTTTACGGACAACAGACTTCCGCAGCGACTCAGTCCACTGTCTACGTACAGATCCAGCTTCGACCTTCTGAATCATGCTCATTGAATCACTTAGTACACACACGTTGGTATAAAGCTGTGATTCCAGCCATATGAAAGCCTGTGTAACTGCCATCACCTCCATCGTCATGCTGCTCGTGGTCATAGAGTGGGCACCACTGGATTCTTGAACGGTTCGGCCCGCTGAACGGGCTGTAAATGCCCACGCACTTCTCTGCTGCTTTACAACAGATCCATCTGTATAGATGAGCACTTCGGGGCTATCTGAGTGTTCATAGATGAGCGCGTTAACCTCTGCATTGACAGCGGCAGGGTTCTGCTCTCTGCACCGTCTGTCAAGTGTGATAATGCAGGAGAAAGTGCACTTAAAAGCTGGAGGCACCGGCACCCATTCCTTGCCGGGGTTGATACTGGTAAGACTGCAGACCTGTCTGACGACATCTTCCGCCCGACCCATCCATGACTTGCCCCTCTTTAGCCTGTCACCCTTTTCTCTGAATATAGCGTCATGCAGAGGGTGCTGCTCATCTGCACTTATTTTTAAGTATGCACGAGCTCTCCAGATCTTGATCCTGTGTTCCATTGTCGGGAAGTCAAGGAGGTATCTCATTGCTACACAGCTGGTGTCTCTCGTGCAGCCCAAAATGATGCGCATGGCTTCGTTTTGTACCTTTTCAAGTCTTCCAATCTGTGTAGGGCTGACAGTGAGGATGGCCAGGGCATACTCGATGCGTGAAAGCACAAGTCCTTGGAACAGAAGTATTAGCAGTCTTTGCTCGATATTGGCAGTCGCCATGACTCTCATTGCTGACAAACCTTTTCGAGCCTTCGTTATGACATAATCGACATGATCTCTGAAGGACAGGCTACGATCAAGCCTCACGCCAAGATATGTCATTGACTGGGTTCTACTCAAAATGCTCCCATCCATTCTTACTGTCGGCAGGTCTGTTTTCACAATATGGTTGTTTAGGGAGAACCATGTAACCGATGCCTTTGCAGGGTTGACAAGGGCGTCGGCATCAGCACACCATGAGGAAATACGATCTAGTTCGCCCTGCATATCATTGGCAACCGCCTGTCTATCTCGACCCTGTCGATACACGAGGATGTCGTCAACGAATGACAGAGTCCTACCCCTCCCGTCCAACTGTTGTTCAGTGATCGGCACCGTATACACGTTGAATAGTACTGGTGACAGTGGTGAACCCTGCGGCAATCCTGGACATATCGTTATCGGCTCAGAAGACCAACTCCAGCATCTTAGCACCACCTTCCTTTGGAGCAGAACTGCAGCTATCCATCGTACAAGGTGAGGGTGCACTTTCAGCCTGAGGAGGGTTTGCATCAAGTGCTCGAAAGATACTCTGTTATAAGCGTCCTCTAAGTCTCTTCTCTGACCTGAAATCCTTCGTAAACATCTTGAGCAAACACCGTCGCATTCAGCCATGACTCTTTGTTGCGTCTGTACCCTCCAAGTGTGGGCGGGAAGCAGCCGAGCTGTTCCAAGTCACAAGCAAGTCTGTGTGCTACAATTTTCTCCAGTAACTTGCCCGCAGTGTTCTGCATCGTAATGATTCTGTAGCCGCTTATCTTGGAATGGTCTTTGTTCGGTTTTGGCAGCGGCAGCAAGTAGCTGTGTAGCCATTCTTCTTTGATCTGACCCCTCTGGATACTGGTGTTGAATTCTCTGGCCAGTTCTTCCATGTCATCATCTGATATCACCAGTAGGTCACCATATCGGATGCCGTCTGGGCCTGGGGCGGTGTTAGGTGATTTCTTGAGCATCGCACGCATCATCTCAGCTGTGATTATCCCTTCTTCGTCTGTCCCGACCCCCTCGCACAACTGAGATAGTGTCGCTGTGGCCCTCTGTCTGGCGGGCTCGTCTTTCTGGTCAGTCTGTTCTATGTAGCGTGCAAGAAGGGCCTTACCTTTATCCGCATCCGACTTTTTCCATGTGAGGTCTGTGCCTTGAAAGTCTGGAATACCCCTACGTTGTGCGGCACCGTTCATGCTCTTATGGAGGCGCCAGAACGTCGTAAGAGATCGCTCGGAGCACACCTTCCTGCAGAACTCGTCCCATTTTCCGGCCTCGGCCTGTTTGGCGCAGGATTTGAATAAAGTCGTCGTCGTATCGACCTCAGTCTTCAGGTTTGCCAACTCAACCTGTGGCATGTTAGCCTTTCTGGCCTTTTGCCAGTCTTTGACAGCCTGCCTTTTTCCCAGCCATGCCTTCTCGACCTCTCCATTCCACCATGGTGGCTGCAACCATCTTTCTTGTCTCCTGCGGGAGGAAGTTAGTTTTCTTCTTCTGATCTTGCATATGGCGTCTTGACCAGTGTTGTCGTACGGGAAGGCATTTGTCTTGTTTCTTTGACTCATGGCCCTGTCTTTCTTGATCAGGATGACACAAGGGTAGTGGTCACTATCGTGGTATCCCAGTGTGCCCCACCGGCACCTTGGTGCGATGGTGGGCGACACCAGAGCCAAGTTAATGACGCTGTCAAAGTCACCTGGTCGAGTGACTATTCTAGTGACCTTCCCATCATTCAGACAGATTAGGACAGCAGATGCCAGGGCGTCCTCCAGATCTTCTCCCTGTCTATTGGTGATGCAATTCCCCCATTGACTGCCTCTGGCATTGAAGTCCCCACAGTAGATAATCTGCCTTTCATCCATATTGAACAAGCTCTGCCATTGTCGCACGTCGACCTTCCCATTCCGCGCATAAACGTTCACGATTACAAGCTGCACTGGCGTCATTATTCTTAATGCTTGCACTTGCAGGGCATCACTGTTCCAGGAAGACATATCGATCTCAGACACTAGTATGTTGTCGCGGACCAGAATTGCCTGTCCGAGGTGCCGCCTGTTAAAGAATCCCTGAAATCCCGCGACATTGACTGTTCCGTCTCCGAGCTGTGTTTCTTGTAAGACTACAATATCGTTTCCGTAGAGTACTTTTTCAAGAATGGGTCGGCGTTGACTAAATGATGCACAGTTCCAGTACAGTACTCGAACGTTTCCGATACCCAATCTGTCACATTTTAAACGCCTTCTGCGCGCGCCTGCCCTCTTCCCACGTTGTTTCCTTGCGGGTCGTCTGGTCGTCGTGTTAGGCTTAACTATCGCCACCGGGCGCCGATGATACGCCGAAGGAAGTCCGGGCGCGCGTGCACGAACTCGGTTGCACGGTCCGAACTCCATTTCACGAAAAAACACGTTCCATTTTACGGGACGAAGAAATGTCCCGCCATCTTGCTTCAAGGGCACAAACAATACAACTGGACAATGGCAACAGTTTGTATTCCATAGTGACAAATTTTTTCATTTCCGCAAGCACTCAACGGTGACAAAAAACTGTCATTGAAGAAAACACACACACACACTAAACGCATTGAATACCAATAGAAGAGTAATATTGCGGAGGAAACTGACATACTGCGGTACTGCAAGAAACGTGAGAACAAATACGTTGTCAAATGAAGGGACAAAACACGAACATACGAATCAATCTATAAACTTTAATGGAAAGAGGACCAATATCTTGGCCGTTAAGAAGGAAGAGACATTCAGAACTACATTCGTCGTGCAAAACAGGTAATCATGTTCCGTCTCTGAATAGTAAACAGCAGATTAGACAATGTTTCACGAAGACTCAAAACGATTCTGTCACCCGTGTGCACGTTTGAACAAACCACACAGATAACTGAACAGATCCTTAAAAATTTACACGTGACGACTTAATTGTAGTATCGTCTCTGATAATTCCATACGCACATTAACGCACAGCTGTTTGGAAGCTCTCACGAACTCCATATAAATAGCTAAATGCATCCTAATAACACGACTCCTTGTGTACACATTAATAACCAGCAGCTGAAGAAACAAGAAGTTAATTAAAAATATGGTAAGAAATATATTCCTTCTACTTTCCTGTCCATTTCCATTTCGATTCCACATTACTTACCTCATGCCTCTGTAAGTCTATGTCTTTACTAATATTACACATTGCACCCATTTCCTTACAATTCTTGATACGCCTTGTGTCGTTACCCAAATTGACGTGCATTACTATAAAACAAGTTTGTTAGCAGGAATTCACTACATTTTCTCCAAAACATAAAAGAAACTTCGCCGCTTTGCATAATTTAGTTGCCTTTGGGCCTATCGAAGACATCTTCCTTGGGTGGGGTAAATATAAGACAGCAGGAAAAATATCATAACGATGCAACAGACAGTTTTCAAAAAAATTGATCATGAATATGGGCAATCATTTGTAAACGGACTATAGCAACAATCGGGCGCTAAGTCAACACAGCCCTCCGGGTCTCTCCGACCCAATATTGACATCTAAAGGTGACGACACACACATTTCCACGTCTGCTAAGTCACACGGGAAACTTTGTCTCATTCAGACGAGAACAATGAAAGACGGAGAAAGTCAGAACTAATTAACCTATCATGTCAGTTGCTCCCATATCACTGTCCCTTACATACATTGCCTTTGTGACTCCTATTGGCGTTACAATCCAGTTAGGTTATTTATGTTCAACTATGTCCGTCCTGTCACCAAGCCTATTTGCCATAAATTACGGAAATCCCATTAGTTATTAAAAGCATCCATTATATAAATGTACATGGCAGAAATACGATTTTAACTACGATGCGTAAGAAAGAGCTACAAATCACTTTCTTAATATCTCATCTCATCTCATCTCATTATGTTCCTCTTGTACCTTGCGGTGTCGAGGTGAAGTATAAACAGCGGGAGAGTGCCCACTTATGGGCTTCATGTATCGATATTCCCATGGACTCTGTTATTCCCTGCGTCCATCGTTTACGTGGTCGGCCTCTTCCTCTGCTTCCCTCTGGTCTGTACATCATTGCTTGTTGTGGTATACTGTTAGTTGGTAACCTACTTGCATGGCCAAACCATTTGACTTGCTGCCTTCTAATAAAATCTAGTGCAGCTACAACCCCCACTTTAGTCCTGATTTCTTCATTTCTGATCTTATCTCTTCTTGATACATTGAGTATTCTTCTCAGGAATCTCATTTCTGTTGTTGTGATTTTTCTTTTCTCTTTTTCTGTCATTGTCCAGGTTTGGCATTGGTAACATAGGAAGACTGTGTTGTAAAGTGCTTTCTTAGTAGTTATTGATACATATTTGTTCTTTAGTATTGGTGCCATTTGTCCAATGAGTTGGTTTGCCTTATTGCATCTATTTTCGATCTCGTCTTCTGATTTGCCATTTGATGATATTATACTTCCTAGGTACCTGAAACCCTTTACTTGTTTCAAGGAATGTTCGTTTAGGTGAATCGTTGTTGCTTTTTCTTCTCTAGTTACAGTCATTACCTCTGTTTTACTTGTGCTAATTTTCATGTTAATGTTCCCTACACATTTCACTTAGACTATTCATGTGGTCTTGCAATTCAGCTTCTGATTTTGCTATTAGTACTTGGTCGTCCGCATACAGGAGTTCTCTAATGATTAGATGTGCAGATGGTTCTTCTTCAGTGTTCCCGTCATGCGGTGTTCTTGTGGTCTCTCTTTGGCTGGTTTCTTTACATATGTTGTCTATATATGTTATGAACAACAGAGGGGACAGGACACAACCTTGTCGTATTTCGGATATTATGGTGAAGAGTTCTGAGTGTCCTCCAGTTGCTCTCAGTGTGCATTCACTGCTATTGTATAAACTTCTACATAGGTTTGTTAGATGTGTACTAACTCCATATTGTTTAAGGATTCCCCACTTGGTTGAGAAAGGCTAAGTAGAGTGTTTCATTGAATTCGATTGATTTTTCTATAAGTTGTCTAAGAGCAAAAATGGCATCTGTGCATCCTTTGTTTTTCCCAAATCCAAGTTGTGTTTTGCTTAGCTGGAGTTCTATAGTTCGTTCTTTTCTATTGCATATTTTCCGTATGCTCAACAGTTCCCAATCCAAGGA